>JAJJMB010015021.1:0-12487 GCA_023531105.1 Papaver atlanticum | reverse complement strand
TTCTTTGTGATTAATAGTATTGATTGCATAGTCTAACAATTACTTCGGTAGTTGTTGAGAGATTGATCTAAGGACCCAACAAAGGAGTTTATTGGTTAAACGGAAGAGCCTTTGTCAAACCCAAATCACGTTTATTGAAAAGAGTTGTTACCGAACAGATTTGTTGTTCCTTTACGGTTTGGAATACGAACCAAAGGAATTGTTCCAAGTGCGTGACTTATTAACAAGTTGGAGGCGCAGGGATACTGAGGAAACTAGGTGAACTATAGGTTTAGTTGCTTGGTCTCAACTATACGAAGTTGGTTTGATTTTGTATAGCGTCTTAATTCTGAGAGTATTCAATCCTGGACTAGGTCCCGGGGTTTTTCTGCATTTGCGGTTTCCTCATTAACAAAATCTTGCTGTGTCATTTACTTTTATTTTCCGCAATTATAATTGTTGTTATTATAATTTAAAGTAAATTACACAAACGTTAATTCCTATTTTACTTGATAGACAATCCTTAGAGTTTTGTTAAGTCCGAACCTATTATCAAGTAAACATACTTCGTTGTTGTATTGTCTCGATCTTGTATCCATAGTCAATCACACAAGTTATCTTGTTGTCGTATTGTCTCGATCTCGTATCCATAGACGATCACACGAAGTGTGAACCGATTAGTTGTATTGTCTCGACTCAGTCTATAGACAATCAATTTCGGAAAAAGGACTTATAGGTGGAAAAGTTTTAGATTGAGGTATATTTGGGTACCCTCGTCTTTTCAATTGGTATCAGAGCAGGCAAACACGAAAAGATCTAACAATCTGTGTTTGGCGCGATCCAACCTATAAGAATCGAATCTAATGGATGATTCAATTAATGTAAATCAAGATGAAACATCAGCACTTGAGAATAATATCTTTTATGAATCTACTGAACAGGATGATCCTTATAATGTGGATGCTGGTGAATGGCAAACCTGCCTTAATAAACAACTTGATGAAATCTCTGAAGATGGTGACTCAGAAATCGATCAAGATGTTGAAGAAGATATGTCAGAATTCTCAAATTTTCTAAGTGTTATTTCCGGAAGGAAACTATATACCAAAGATGTAATTTAGCTTATTACTCCTCTTTGCAGAGAAAATATGAAACTAAGAAAAATCTTCTCAGGTTTCTTTTATGGATATCAAAATTCCAGATATCTTCTTAAAGACTGCAAAGAAAGTCTACTCTCAAACACTCTTGAGTTTGAGAATCTTAACAGCAAACATTACCTGTTGAATAAGATCTTGTTGAGTCAGAAGCAATGATCAATTCTCAACAATTAACAAGTAAAGAACAAGATGAGTCTGATCTCTTCAAGAAAAATCATCTTGAGGATCAACTAGATGAAGCTTTTAAGAAAATCAACTTCTTAGAAGAAGAAGTTGCAAGGTTAAGAAGACTCAATGATAGCACAATCAATCTGTCTTCCATGTTGGATGCAGGAAGAAGCCATGGCGACAAACGTGGATTAGGATATGATGGAATTGATACTTCGATAATCAATAAATAAGTAAAATTCGTAAAGACTGTTTGTCCTCCCACTCCATAAGATCCACCTGAACAAGATTGTACAACTGAGTTACCAAAGTGCTCAAATGAGATTTTGACAGAAAAACATCCGAAGACAACTAGAGAAAATCTCTAACTATGGATCAGCATTATAACCAAACGTCTCATAAAGATAAAACCAAAAACTTTTCTCCGTTCAATAAGCATTGTTATTATTGTAGAGATAAAGGTCATATGCAAAGGGATTTTAAAATTCGAAAGATGGAAAACGCTCTTGCATTTGTTTCTAAAGAATTGAACTGTTTCAAAAACCTCTCAGATCGTCATTGTCCCGTGAGACAAACGAATTATCACATGAATTCAAAATCATATCCCAAAAGGAACATTCCTAAAAAGGAATAATAATTGAAAGGGTAACACCTTTATCAATGGGGATATGAGATCTGATGTTTCAAAGTGGAAAGATGCAATGTCGCTATAAATGAAGAATCTTCATTCAAAATCCACCCACAAATGGATACCAAAATCCAAAAGGGTATCCAAAAGAAAGTCATCTAAAACAGATTCTAAGAAAAACAACGTTGTTGTAATCTTAGACAAAGTTGACTATGAATGTCTAGTGCTCAGACTAAAATGGGAGGATATTCGAAAATATCATGCTGGATCATGTTCCACAAATACTGAGAAATCACAAGCTCACTCCAATAACTGATGTTGGCATTCGAAATTTACCTAGATGTGCTCAAATCCAAATAAAAGGGAAGTTCTATAAAAAGAGCACGAGAATTTGAAGGAAGTATAATATTATACTCATGAATATCTAAAAGGTTTTTGTATACTTGGATACCTTTTCTATTCTTAGAAAAAAACTTTCAAATCTTTGGAAAGTCCATGAGAAAATTTGGGAAAGATTATTTATTTATTTTTGGATTTTCTGGATCATACTGGTTCGGAAAAAGTCTTATGCTGCTTCCAAAAGTGTATATTTTCACAAATAATATACCTTGATTAGGTATTTCATTCTTAGAAACCAAGCTTGACTTATTATATAAACCATCTATAGGACCGATACGTCCCTCTTTGTGTTGTCTGTAGTCAGAGATGGGTGAAAATATTTTTAATTTAAAATCCCAACTTCAAAAACTTGAAACCTTTCAAGTTGAGCTCAAATTCTATTTCTCAAAAGAACATAAAAAGAATCATATTTCTTTTGAACTCATGCTTATGCTAATGGGAGATTCTAAAGTTGGTCGTGAACTTATGGAAGATACAGTTTTGAATGAAAAACCGCTTGAGTCAAAACTCTTAAAGTTGATCGTGGAAGTAAATCTCTTGAAAAAGAGACTCTATCATCTGAAAGAAAAGAGAAGACTCAAATTTCAGAACACCAAAGAATCTTCGGTAAATAATGAGAGAACTTCTAAAGATTAAGTCATATGCTGTAATATTTAATCCAGAAAAATAGACTTTAGTTTTTGATTTCTTTCAATAATTGTAAAGTCTATTATGAATAAAACTATCTTATTATTATGAATAAAATTATTATTTTATAATATTTCTTGTGATAGTTTTCGGTTACATAACCTGTGCTTGAATGCTTTATTTTATTGCTATGTATGTTTATAGGATGTTTGATTTCGGTTTTATTACCTTGATATTCGATCTCATAATGTGTCACCCTTATGGTTTGGGTGACTTTTTGATTTAGCGGGATTAAGTTATAGCCCATGTTGGTAGGCTTTATCAAAGGATCATGAGGGGTTCCTGTAGAAACAATATGTGAAAAAGTCACAATATGTTGAATCTTTTGGTTTAGCATAAAAGCATATGTGTTTCGAGGTTTCAACTTTTGCATTGCATAGTTAAAACCGGTTTTCAACCTTTCTCTGGTAAAGGTCGCTCTTTGTTGTTGTTCTTTTGTTTTGGCGGGAGGATGACAACTTTAACGGGGGAGAGTTCTAAGTGAACTTGCGCTTAATGACATATCTTAAGGGGAGAAGAGGATGCGGAATTTAAGGTAACAATCTTGTTAGTTAATTGTTTTCCTATTTAAGAAAAGCATGATTTTATTTCATATCCTTATTGCTTTTGCTTAACAAAATTTCGGTACAATTGATGTTTATTCCATTATTTGTGTATGGATGTTTGATTGTGATTCAATTGTTTCCGGTTAAGAAAAACTATTGTTATCTTTCGTTATTGTTTGGTATCAATTTTTTAGGCTTACAAAATTTCGGTGCAATTGCGGTGCTATAATGTCTATGTCTGTTTCAATTGCTTCCGGTTAAGATAAATGATTATGCAAGTTGATTTATTTGGTTTGTATGGATTTTTTTTGGCTTAACAAAAGGTTTCGGGATCATTTGTTTAGTCCAAGTGATTTCCGGATAAGAGAAACTAAGTTTTTCGGATCTTAGTTAGACTTATCAAAAGTGGAGGTTTCGGTTATTCAAGTCTAACCGAATGCCTTAACAAGAATTACTAGTTAACTAACCTAGTATTTTTCTTGTTTAAAAGTGAAAGGTCTAAGTTATTATTGAGAATAATTAGAGCCTGATGAGAAAAATAAAATTAATTCTGATCTTTATTTTGGTCTTATCAAACAAGCGATTGTATTTGTACAATCGGTTTAGCAAAAGAACTAAGGTGATTAGTCGATTTTTTGAAGTGCTAAACTATTAGGGAAAATTGTTTCCTAGATAACATGTTAAAACCAAATTACTTGTAGTTTCGGTTTTGATATTGGTTATCTAAAATGGTATGCAAAACCCTCGTGCTCAACTCTTATAGGTTTGCAAATTCTCTTTGTGAGATTTGTAAGATCCTTTCGGTTTGTCCTTTATTTTTTCGTTTCTTTGTCATTTTGTGACAAAAAGGGGGAGAAATATATGGAGTAAACAAGTGATATTGAATTGTTGTGAGTTGGTATCACTAAGGGAAATGACATATGTGCTAAAACGTTTATACAAAGAGAGTGAAAGCAGAGACTAAGGGGGAGTCAAATACCATATGATATGTAGTTATGAGGAACCACATGGAAATAACAAAGACGTGCGGATTGAAAATCTACCTATCTTACCTTTAGGGGGAGTATTAGCTTTTTTATTATAATGTCAGCAGCGGCATTTAAGGATTGAATTTAATGCAGGTTTTGTGTTGTTGAACTTGGAATCAAGCGTATGTGTATAATTAATTTTTGTAATTTGTTTATCCATTTGATGTAAGAGTTTTGTCACTAAAATTGACAAAGGGGGAGATTGTTAGAGAATAGCTCGGTTGAACCCACCAAGCGTTGGTATGTCAAATTTGGTTATCATATTTTAGTGAATCAAAACTCATTTAAAGAGTCGTTTGATTACATTCTAGAGTCAACTTCGTATAGCTTAGCTTGAAAGTGTTAGGATATGAGACTTACAAGTATTACATGAAGACTTGAAGAATGTGAAGAAGTATGGAGCTACAACGACAACATCATCCTTCTTCTTGAGGTTAATAATATTTGACTTGAACTGTTTCTCTCCCTAATGTATCTTTCAAGTCATGCATATTGAAAACATAACCGCGAAGCTTTGCATGAAACTCTAGTTAGACATAGTATTAAGGAATACAATACGAGGTTTATTGCTTAACCATTTAACTTTGTATATAAGACATCGACATGATCATATGAATGCTATTGTGATTATGTATGGGTATGAGTGAAGATTTCATCCTAGGAAACAATGTTTTACATTCGTTTAAAGGAAGTAAGTTCATAAACTTGTTTTGTGAATCTAAAGGGAAATCGCTAGGCTTATTTGTATTGTTATTCATTGCAAATTTATTTTGAATTACCAATATGTGTGTTTAGTATACCCGCTCATAAACTTGTTTATGTATCTTGGTAAAACTATTCACAAGGCCTGACTTATGTATTGGTATGACTTTTATTAGTGAAACCGATCTTAAGTAATCACTCAAGATGGTATGATCGATGCCTTGTAAATAACAACTTTTATCTAGTCATTGGGGAACCGATCCTAGTAAGAGGTGCAACAAATTTGCAGAGGGAATCGATCATTGTAAGAGGTGCAACACGTTTTTAGTAGATGGTGGAACCGATCCTATGAACATGTGCAACAAGTTTGTAGTTTTGGGGGAACCGATCCTATGGACATGGGAAACCGAATACAGGTAGTTACCATAAGTTGTGGGTAACCTATCCTAGTACCTAGTCAATAGAATTTTGGTAACTAGCGTGACTATGCACAGTACTCACATGGAGGTAGAACCGAACTTGTTTTGGTAGAACCGAGAAACCCATAATTGGTGATTTGATAGGATAATCAATCACATAGTTCTTGGAATTCAGACGAACCAATTCTAAACTTGTTTGGAAGTGTGGCAAATCGTTTCCAAGATTGTAAGTATGAAAAAGGACTTACAAAGTAAAAGATGTCGACATACTTTGAACATGTGCAGTAACTCTTATCATTAATTGTTCAAAGATATTCCTTTATAGCTAAAGGAGAATCCCAGGATCGAAATAAATTGAGAATCTTTTATTTAAGGTTTCTTAGTTTTTATATGCTATTTAATCTCCAGCAATTAAATGCATATCTTTAGAAAATAATAATTAGTAATGTGCATTTACTGATTATAGATTTTTCTATTGGGATTTCGGTCAATATTTGGACAGTGCATTTCTAGGAATTATGAAAACCGATTTTGTGTTTATTGCATATCTTTGAGAATATTCAGTTTTGGAAATTCCTTGGTGTCCAAACTTCCTTGTCTATAAATATTGAAGTTTGCATTTCTAGCAAACTAATCCTCAGAGCCAGCAAAACTACCTAGTTGTGTTGTTACTGGTGGAGACGCCTATTCGGAAAAGAAAGTAACCTAATTAGGCGAAATCTCTTACGGACTCTCAGTTTAAAGACTTCATTGGGATTGAGAAGCTCTATTAGTACCGTCGGTGGGAAACTAGATAATTGCGGTTTATTATTAGTTTTCGATTGATTTGATTGACTAACGGTTGTTGAACTTTGATTGCACCTAGTTTGTTTATGCTTGAGAATCTTCAGTTCTGATACAAGATTCACTCAAGCTAGATCGAAGTTTCGACGGTGATCTTTAGATTGTTTGTAGTTCTAAAGACGTCTTATGATAATCCAACGTTAACAGACTCCGTTCTGTGTATGATTGATCACAAGAGATTCAAGTTGATTGTGTGCAGGTGTGATTAAAGATTAAAGAAGATTTGAAGACAAGAAGACTTTTTGGGTTCATAATCTTTGGTGTGCACAATACTTGTTTCGGTTTGAAAGGGATCCAACTATAATCGGTTTATCTTTGTGATAGATTGGATTGATTAGTTGAGTAGATCGGCATCAATACACTTCTTTGTGATTAATAGTATTGATTGCATAGTCTAACAATTACTTCGGTAGTTGTTGAGAGATTGATCTAAGGACCCAACAAAGGAGTTTATTGGTTAAACGGAAGAGCCTTTGTCAAACCCAAATCACGTTTATTGAAAAGAGTTGTTACCGAACAGATTTGTTGTTCCTTTACGGTTTGGAATACGAACCAAAGGAATTGTTCCAAGTGCGTGACTTATTAACAAGTTGGAGGCGCAGGGATACTGAGGAAACTAGGTGAACTATAGGTTTAGTTGCTTGGTCTCAACTATACGAAGTTGGTTTGATTTTGTATAGCGTCTTAATTCTGAGAGTATTCAATCCTGGACTAGGTCCCGGGGTTTTTCTGCATTTGCGGTTTCCTCATTAACAAAATCTTGCTGTGTCATTTACTTTTATTTTCCGCAATTATAATTGTTGTTATTATAATTTAAAGTAAATTACACAAACGTTAATTCCTATTTTACTTGATAGACAATCCTTAGAGTTTTGTTAAGTCCGAACCTATTATCAAGTAAACATACTTCGTTGTTGTATTGTCTCGATCTTGTATCCATAGTCAATCACACAAGTTATCTTGTTGTCGTATTGTCTCGATCTCGTATCCATAGACGATCACACGAAGTGTGAACCGATTAGTTGTATTGTCTCGACTCAGTCTATAGACAATCAATTTCGGAAAAAGGACTTATAGGTGGAAAAGTTTTAGATTGAGGTATATTTGGGTACCCTCGTCTTTTCAATTGGTATCAGAGCAGGCAAACACGAAAAGATCTAACAATCTGTGTTTGGCGCGATCCAACCTATAAGAATCGAATCTAATGGATGATTCAATTAATGTAAATCAAGATGAAACATCAGCACTTGAGAATAATATCTTTTATGAATCTACTGAACAGGATGATCCTTATAATGTGGATGCTGGTGAATGGCAAACCTGCCTTAATAAACAACTTGATGAAATCTCTGAAGATGGTGACTCAGAAATCGATCAAGATGTTGAAGAAGATATGTCAGAATTCTCAAATTTTCTAAGTGTTATTTCCGGAAGGAAACTATATACCAAAGATGTAATTTAGCTTATTACTCCTCTTTGCAGAGAAAATATGAAACTAAGAAAAATCTTCTCAGGTTTCTTTTATGGATATCAAAATTCCAGATATCTTCTTAAAGACTGCAAAGAAAGTCTACTCTCAAACACTCTTGAGTTTGAGAATCTTAACAGCAAACATTACCTGTTGAATAAGATCTTGTTGAGTCAGAAGCAATGATCAATTCTCAACAATTAACAAGTAAAGAACAAGATGAGTCTGATCTCTTCAAGAAAAATCATCTTGAGGATCAACTAGATGAAGCTTTTAAGAAAATCAACTTCTTAGAAGAAGAAGTTGCAAGGTTAAGAAGACTCAATGATAGCACAATCAATCTGTCTTCCATGTTGGATGCAGGAAGAAGCCATGGCGACAAACGTGGATTAGGATATGATGGAATTGATACTTCGATAATCAATAAATAAGTAAAATTCGTAAAGACTGTTTGTCCTCCCACTCCATAAGATCCACCTGAACAAGATTGTACAACTGAGTTACCAAAGTGCTCAAATGAGATTTTGACAGAAAAACATCCGAAGACAACTAGAGAAAATCTCTAACTATGGATCAGCATTATAACCAAACGTCTCATAAAGATAAAACCAAAAACTTTTCTCCGTTCAATAAGCATTGTTATTATTGTAGAGATAAAGGTCATATGCAAAGGGATTTTAAAATTCGAAAGATGGAAAACGCTCTTGCATTTGTTTCTAAAGAATTGAACTGTTTCAAAAACCTCTCAGATCGTCATTGTCCCGTGAGACAAACGAATTATCACATGAATTCAAAATCATATCCCAAAAGGAACATTCCTAAAAAGGAATAATAATTGAAAGGGTAACACCTTTATCAATGGGGATATGAGATCTGATGTTTCAAAGTGGAAAGATGCAATGTCGCTATAAATGAAGAATCTTCATTCAAAATCCACCCACAAATGGATACCAAAATCCAAAAGGGTATCCAAAAGAAAGTCATCTAAAACAGATTCTAAGAAAAACAACGTTGTTGTAATCTTAGACAAAGTTGACTATGAATGTCTAGTGCTCAGACTAAAATGGGAGGATATTCGAAAATATCATGCTGGATCATGTTCCACAAATACTGAGAAATCACAAGCTCACTCCAATAACTGATGTTGGCATTCGAAATTTACCTAGATGTGCTCAAATCCAAATAAAAGGGAAGTTCTATAAAAAGAGCACGAGAATTTGAAGGAAGTATAATATTATACTCATGAATATCTAAAAGGTTTTTGTATACTTGGATACCTTTTCTATTCTTAGAAAAAAACTTTCAAATCTTTGGAAAGTCCATGAGAAAATTTGGGAAAGATTATTTATTTATTTTTGGATTTTCTGGATCATACTGGTTCGGAAAAAGTCTTATGCTGCTTCCAAAAGTGTATATTTTCACAAATAATATACCTTGATTAGGTATTTCATTCTTAGAAACCAAGCTTGACTTATTATATAAACCATCTATAGGACCGATACGTCCCTCTTTGTGTTGTCTGTAGTCAGAGATGGGTGAAAATATTTTTAATTTAAAATCCCAACTTCAAAAACTTGAAACCTTTCAAGTTGAGCTCAAATTCTATTTCTCAAAAGAACATAAAAAGAATCATATTTCTTTTGAACTCATGCTTATGCTAATGGGAGATTCTAAAGTTGGTCGTGAACTTATGGAAGATACAGTTTTGAATGAAAAACCGCTTGAGTCAAAACTCTTAAAGTTGATCGTGGAAGTAAATCTCTTGAAAAAGAGACTCTATCATCTGAAAGAAAAGAGAAGACTCAAATTTCAGAACACCAAAGAATCTTCGGTAAATAATGAGAGAACTTCTAAAGATTAAGTCATATGCTGTAATATTTAATCCAGAAAAATAGACTTTAGTTTTTGATTTCTTTCAATAATTGTAAAGTCTATTATGAATAAAACTATCTTATTATTATGAATAAAATTATTATTTTATAATATTTCTTGTGATAGTTTTCGGTTACATAACCTGTGCTTGAATGCTTTATTTTATTGCTATGTATGTTTATAGGATGTTTGATTTCGGTTTTATTACCTTGATATTCGATCTCATAATGTGTCACCCTTATGGTTTGGGTGACTTTTTGATTTAGCGGGATTAAGTTATAGCCCATGTTGGTAGGCTTTATCAAAGGATCATGAGGGGTTCCTGTAGAAACAATATGTGAAAAAGTCACAATATGTTGAATCTTTTGGTTTAGCATAAAAGCATATGTGTTTCGAGGTTTCAACTTTTGCATTGCATAGTTAAAACCGGTTTTCAACCTTTCTCTGGTAAAGGTCGCTCTTTGTTGTTGTTCTTTTGTTTTGGCGGGAGGATGACAACTTTAACGGGGGAGAGTTCTAAGTGAACTTGCGCTTAATGACATATCTTAAGGGGAGAAGAGGATGCGGAATTTAAGGTAACAATCTTGTTAGTTAATTGTTTTCCTATTTAAGAAAAGCATGATTTTATTTCATATCCTTATTGCTTTTGCTTAACAAAATTTCGGTACAATTGATGTTTATTCCATTATTTGTGTATGGATGTTTGATTGTGATTCAATTGTTTCCGGTTAAGAAAAACTATTGTTATCTTTCGTTATTGTTTGGTATCAATTTTTTAGGCTTACAAAATTTCGGTGCAATTGCGGTGCTATAATGTCTATGTCTGTTTCAATTGCTTCCGGTTAAGATAAATGATTATGCAAGTTGATTTATTTGGTTTGTATGGATTTTTTTTGGCTTAACAAAAGGTTTCGGGATCATTTGTTTAGTCCAAGTGATTTCCGGATAAGAGAAACTAAGTTTTTCGGATCTTAGTTAGACTTATCAAAAGTGGAGGTTTCGGTTATTCAAGTCTAACCGAATGCCTTAACAAGAATTACTAGTTAACTAACCTAGTATTTTTCTTGTTTAAAAGTGAAAGGTCTAAGTTATTATTGAGAATAATTAGAGCCTGATGAGAAAAATAAAATTAATTCTGATCTTTATTTTGGTCTTATCAAACAAGCGATTGTATTTGTACAATCGGTTTAGCAAAAGAACTAAGGTGATTAGTCGATTTTTTGAAGTGCTAAACTATTAGGGAAAATTGTTTCCTAGATAACATGTTAAAACCAAATTACTTGTAGTTTCGGTTTTGATATTGGTTATCTAAAATGGTATGCAAAACCCTCGTGCTCAACTCTTATAGGTTTGCAAATTCTCTTTGTGAGATTTGTAAGATCCTTTCGGTTTGTCCTTTATTTTTTCGTTTCTTTGTCATTTTGTGACAAAAAGGGGGAGAAATATATGGAGTAAACAAGTGATATTGAATTGTTGTGAGTTGGTATCACTAAGGGAAATGACATATGTGCTAAAACGTTTATACAAAGAGAGTGAAAGCAGAGACTAAGGGGGAGTCAAATACCATATGATATGTAGTTATGAGGAACCACATGGAAATAACAAAGACGTGCGGATTGAAAATCTACCTATCTTACCTTTAGGGGGAGTATTAGCTTTTTTATTATAATGTCAGCAGCGGCATTTAAGGATTGAATTTAATGCAGGTTTTGTGTTGTTGAACTTGGAATCAAGCGTATGTGTATAATTAATTTTTGTAATTTGTTTATCCATTTGATGTAAGAGTTTTGTCACTAAAATTGACAAAGGGGGAGATTGTTAGAGAATAGCTCGGTTGAACCCACCAAGCGTTGGTATGTCAAATTTGGTTATCATATTTTAGTGAATCAAAACTCATTTAAAGAGTCGTTTGATTACATTCTAGAGTCAACTTCGTATAGCTTAGCTTGAAAGTGTTAGGATATGAGACTTACAAGTATTACATGAAGACTTGAAGAATGTGAAGAAGTATGGAGCTACAACGACAACATCATCCTTCTTCTTGAGGTTAATAATATTTGACTTGAACTGTTTCTCTCCCTAATGTATCTTTCAAGTCATGCATATTGAAAACATAACCGCGAAGCTTTGCATGAAACTCTAGTTAGACATAGTATTAAGGAATACAATACGAGGTTTATTGCTTAACCATTTAACTTTGTATATAAGACATCGACATGATCATATGAATGCTATTGTGATTATGTATGGGTATGAGTGAAGATTTCATCCTAGGAAACAATGTTTTACATTCGTTTAAAGGAAGTAAGTTCATAAACTTGTTTTGTGAATCTAAAGGGAAATCGCTAGGCTTATTTGTATTGTTATTCATTGCAAATTTATTTTGAATTACCAATATGTGTGTTTAGTATACCCGCTCATAAACTTGTTTATGTATCTTGGTAAAACTATTCACAAGGCCTGACTTATGTATTGGTATGACTTTTATTAGTGAAACCGATCTTAAGTAATCACTCAAGATGGTATGATCGATGCCTTGTAAATAACAACTTTTATCTAGTCATTGGGGAACCGATCCTAGTAAGAGGTGCA
>JAJJMB010015003.1:0-22737 GCA_023531105.1 Papaver atlanticum | reverse complement strand
ATCTGCTCGATCTTCGTGTAATTCCTCTCTGCTACGTTGAGAGTTTTGCTGATGTAATAGACCGGTTGCTCTACTTTAGTGTTTGTTCTGACTAGCACGGCACTCACTGCATCTTTGGTCGAAGCTATGTACAACGTTAATACTTCAGGTGGCTCTGGTTTTTGGAGGATTGGGATTGTGGGTTGATCTTTTGGAAAGCCAATTCGCATTCGTTTGTCCATGAGAATTTGTTTTTCTTCTTCAAGATGTCGAAGAAAAGCTCGCATTTGTTAAATGATCTTGCTATGAATCTTCCCAAAGTCGATATGCATCCGTTAAGATTTTTTACTTCCTTTAAGTTCTTCGGTGATGGCATGTCCACGATGACCTGAACGAAATATTAGGTGAGGTTGTTAGACCCCCGCTTTTTCTGAATGAAAGTGATTTTTAAGCAAAAATCTTGTCTCTTTTTGCTTAATGTAAAGCTAGTTCATTGGGGAGCACTACATGTATACTTAGCCAAAGTATACAATAAGAAACGCTGAAATCAAGACCAAGCAAGAAGTGTAGTTGGTGGCATAGGGGAGTTTGTTATTTGGAAGGTTACGTAGAAGTGCGACAGTATTTGGCAGCGATAGCATGTAGTAATGCAGCAAGAATGAAGATGTAAGTCCATCAAGCATATGAGTTAAGAGTCTCTTAACTAATAGTTAGGAAGAACATGATGTTTTTTTTCCGCTACATTAAAGCGTAACAGTTTGAAAGAACAAGTGAGCCCTTGTTAGTTTCAAAGGCGCGTGTAGAGGAGCCTTGTCCAAAGTGACGGTAGGATGTCCCAGGTTTCCTAAGTCATGGCTAATGTCATGCATTTCAGTCGAATTTACATAAGAGAGTTGAAAAGTGATTGAAGAACACATAATCTACAATAAGGCCTGTTGAATTACAAGAGTGCGATGTCAGTCGGAATTGAAGGCAGTAAGCTAAGTTATGCATATCAGGATGATATGTTGGCTATTTGGCGTGTACACTTAGGCACGGAATGGATTAAAGAAAAGATTTGTGTGCTGATGCAAGAGGCATGGAAACATATTGCAATAGCTATTGGGTGTTAAGATATGAATGAAGTAGAATTGAAACATAGTCGACGATGCGATAGTGAAGATGGAATTCATAGGCTTACTGTTAAGGAAAACAAACTAAGTGGTGGCGTAAAGTACTAGGAAGAAAAAATTTGGCGAAGTTAAAGGCCCAACAAAGTTGCTGATTTCTGAGAGTGGCTCAGATGCGTACAAGGCCAAGAAAGTTCAGCAGGGCCTAAACTGATGTTGCATTCAATGAGGACGTTGAATGGATTGGGTGGGGGAGGTCTATGACCGGTCCCAACAGTTCAGCGCAAAGATTACGCAATACTGAAGTTGTAGCCTGGCAGATGGAGATGCACAGTCCGACGATGTAGCGCTAACATGGATGAGACAAGAAAGGCTACTTAGCACATGCAATATTATGCGATAGTGTTGCATATCCCTTGTTCATAGTTAGCCCAACTCAAGGAAGGAATATAGGATGAAATGCAAGTCATGGAATGACTTTGGCATCATCCCAAGCATTGGCCAAGGCTTGGACAATGCATATGCAACAATGGTGTTTCCAAATGTGTCATTGGTGATTATTGCTCGGCAAAAAGAATACAAGTGATGCATATGAAGTATGAAGTTGAACTAAGCAAGTCAAGACTCAATTGGAATGATGTTTGGGTGTTGGCATCCAAATAAGCTAAGTACATGACCGGGATGAATGTAGCGCAACAATTGTCGAATACTTGGAAAAAGTGCAACTTGAATGAAGCGCAACCATTTCCGAATACTTGGCATAGGCCAAGAGTGAGTAAAGCGCAACCAATGTTCAATATTGGCACGGGCCAAATTTAGTGTTATGCAATGATTGTTGGATTTGAATTCAAGCTGTCAGTTATGAGTGTGTGTGCATCACACGCATGCCAAAGTGAAAGAGCAATTTAGAGCGGTTATAAAGTGGCTTTATAACCGAGTTTGGCATAGCCTAAACGTTCGAGACAAGTGTGACATCATTCTGCAAGCTAGCACTAAAGTTAGCAGTTAAAAAGGAACAGTGGCGGTTAGGGGAACTGCCTATGGACAAATGGTTGTTCATAGGTCGTGCAACTGAGTTGCATACGGATTGTCCCTTGTTCTTGGCATTATAAATAGCCAGAGAACCTTTGCAAATGTAAGGCTTCATGTGCATAGGAACCACATTGCAGTAAAGAGTGTTTTTGTGTTAGACTTAGAGAATAAGCTTGTAAGTCCATTGGTTGGAAAGGTTTTGTAATCTTCCCCTTAAGCTAATAAATGAGAGTTTGTTGGTTTACATGTTTGCCTTAGTATTCTGTTGATTCGAAAATACTCCCCCAATTCTGTGAAGCATAAACATGGCGTTAACCCCTTTGTAGTATGGGCTACATTGCTGGTAAAGAGAAAATCTAAGTAAGTCTTATGTTGCATAACTCAGTGAAGTTATTGTTTGTATAGGTGCAAATTAATAAGTCTAAAATACGAATGAGTGATAAGAGATCACTGAACCACTGTATTGCCGGGCTACAGTTGCGCAAAAAATTTGCTTGGAGCATTTGCAGTTGTGACAATTTGCACTACATGAAGTTTTGTCAAGAAAAAGAACCATTTTTTGGGGACTACTCAAACATGGAGGGGGACTACTTTGTGATAGGAATGTCTACCCTATACTTATAAGGGGTGTCCTAAAGTGTGGAAATGACTAACCTACCCTTAACCTAATTAAAATTAAAACTAATCTAATAAACACACACACACACACATATATATATATATATATATATAACCTAATCTAAATCATTAACAAAACAAAATCAAAATTATAACAAATCCATTACTTTTAATTTTTCACAAATCCGTTACTATTAGAGGGTTCATTTTCTTCTCTTCTTTCCGCTTCATCGTCTCGATTAAAAAAAAAATCCACAACCCATTACTTGGTTGAAAAAATGAGTAGTAATCATCAAAATGAGTTGAAAATGGAAGTTGCAGAGAGAAGTTCGGCTAGGAATTTTGTGAAACAGTTTGTCGAACTAGCCGAACTCAGCTTTAATGGAGTTTTTTCTTTCAGAGAAAATTTCTGTTACCTCGCAAAAAAAAATTCCCAGCCGAACTTTTAGTTCGGTTACGTCGCAACTTTTTTTTCCTTTTTTTCCTAGCCGAACTTTTAGTTCGGTTATGTAGCATTTTTTTTCTCCTAACCGAACTTTTCTCTGAAAACCTATATATTGAGTTCGATTACGTCAAATTTATTTTTTCCCAGCCGAACTTTTAGTTCGGTTACGTCGCAACTTTTTTTTTCCTAGCCGAACTTTTCTCTGAAAGCAAAAACTCCATTAAAGCTGAGTTCGGCTACTTGTGTCTTCAAAACCATTAGCCGAACGCTACCTGTTCTTCAGATGTTGTAGCCGAACTTTATTTCCATGGTCGAAATCAGTTTATAAATTTTTCATTTTTTTGAAAGTTTTTCCCAATTCAAGCAACATTAACTAAATTTGAAGTATACCTAAGTACCCAAAACCCTCATTTCGAAATCAACCATCTTAAAAAAAAAATTTAAAAAAAATTATTCTTTTAAAAACACCCAACTAATTAATCTAACCTCACTAATTAATCATTACACTAACTAATTTAATTACCAAGGGCAAGTTTGATATTAAAAAAAAAACTTAGATAAGGGGTGAGTCATTATTACTTCTAATGTCCACCCAAAAAATTAAAGAGTAGTCCCCTTTCATTTTTGAGTGGTGCCCAAAAAATTCGTTCAAGAAAAACGATTCACGGTTTCAACAGCCTTGGCCCTTGGCTAATTGTGGGCTTGTGCTTGTGGCCATAGCCCATGAAATATGGCCAGCTTCACAAAAATATCAAAAAAGAAAAGAGGGGGCACACAACGGTGTCTAGAAAATTCTTACGAGTACAAACTATGGCAATGGACCCCGATTAAAGAATCTTAACATCTACAGCAGTTAGCCAGCCATGACTGAATAAAGATTTTCAAAAGAAAAAAACACCCAGAAAAGCAACGAAAAGAAAAGCAAAACAATGTGATGAAGAATGATTCTGTTCTGTCCAAATGTTTTTAAAACATAATTCATCATTACATTCCTTTTATTTTGCTATACTTTCATTTCAGAGAAGTATCATGAACATAATTCATCAAGCATTTTCTTCATTCTACACGACTGCATTATCAATGCCGCCGCCGTTACAAATCATATTGCCACCACTACAACAACGAAACCAAACAGATTTTAGAGCACCACCACCATCTCCAATAGGAAACAACCGAAAATCAGCGTTCATATTGCCACAACAAAACCAGACAGATTTTAGAGCACCACCACCATCTCCTATAGGAAACAACGACACGAATCGAAAATCAACGTTCGTAAACGAAAATGAACTCAACGAGTTTCTTGAACGCTCACTTCAAGTTCCTGATCTTGTTTTACCCATTAATCGAGTCTTTCCTAGAGAAATATTATCTACAGAAAAGCCACCAGAAATTGATTACAACTCATTGACTTCTTCAACTCAGTTTGACTCTAAGGTTCTCGAGTCAATTTCAGTTATCGGTTGTTTCCAGTTACTCAACCATGGAATTTCAAACGATTTGATTGAATCGGTTTTGAATGATTCTCTGAGAGTGTTTGGAATTTCGAAAAAGTATAAATCTATTTTGTCGAGAAATTCGGGGAAACCGTACGGGTTCGAGGAGTTCTTCAGTGGTGGTAATGATGAGGAGATGGAAACCAGTGAAGAGTTTGTTTGGTGTAGAGATTCCAAATTGAATATACTAATGGAGGTATTTTGGTCTGATGGATATTTAAATTTCAGGTGTGTTTCTTTCTTTTCTCTCTGACATTTTTTTTTGCTAATATGCCAATATATTTAGGAAAATGTGAAAACGTGAAAAATATCACTTTTTTTAAAACGGAGGTAGTATAATTGAAGTATTACATTCACTGCTAGGTTACTAACTAGTAAAACTCATTTATTTTTCAGCCAAAAACTAGAGAACCTTTCGACAGAAATACAGAAGATTGCTGCGAAAATTCTGAGGGTACTATCAGAATCAAATACGCTCATTCGTAGAGAGTTAGCCAAGGAAAATACTAATCTGACAAACAAGGATGGTTTGGTCTGTTGTATGTATAAGCACTGCAAAAATGTTAATCTTGATATGGGAAATGCACGGTTGTCTGAGAACTCACTGAAGTCGGACGTCATACGAATGCTGGTAAAAGGATCTGATTACTCCCATGCACTGTCTGTTCATGTCTTTGATGCGTCTTCGTCAGGCTTCAATCTATATTCCAAGAAAGGATGGGTTTCTTTTTGTCCTAGCAGAAATGCACTTGTTGTTACCGTTGGAGATCAAATTCAGGTACATTTCAATACATATTCTTTCTAGTTGCAATTTGCAGTACTTTGCTTGGCACTTCATTAGGATAAGTGATTCTTGCAAGTGTAATGCCTGTGGTACTGTCAGATATTTTGGGTGCACCTATTTTCATTGCAGGTGAAGCCACTGACCAGATAATTCTTCTTGTGCTTTTTTCAGGCAGGGAGCGTTGGGCAGTACAAGCATGTAATTGGAAGGCCGCTTTTCCAGCGAAAAGCTGAAAATAGAGTATCAATGGCTTTCCATTACTCCCCTCCAACCATCAGCACTGCAGAAAAATTCCCATCCACAGAAATAAATAGTATTACTCTTCGACAGCAATGTCGCCTAGCTATCTTCTTCATTCTTTTCTACCATTTCATACCCAGCAATTTCAGATTGGGTATTTTATTCACTCTTTTCTACCATTTCATACTCAGCAATTTCAGTCTGGCCATCTTCTTCACTCTTTTCTACCATTTTATACTCTGCAATTTCTGACGTTACTGCTTTTCTTTTGGATGTTCCCATCATACATCTATTTGCTCAAGATTATTTTTTTTTTGGTAATTGATGCAAGCGTTTTTCACCATCATATTTCAACATTGGAATGGAAAATAACATAAAGGAAGTTCACATGGCTTAAAGCGTCACCACTTCCAATTGTGCACAGAAAATGGAATTCCAAAAGGACCATTTTTGCCTAACTGATCACATAGTATCCGAGCAAAGAAAATGCACAATGAAATTGCATAATTACATGTTTACATACAAAATATATCATGAGCTCTGACCCCTTTACAAATTGTTTTTTGACTTGTGAACCTTGAACCCTGAATCCTATAATTCTTAGCACATTTTTTTGCTCAGTTAGATGAAAAGTTCAGAAAGTACTGATTTAGGACAGATGATGGGATCTTCATCAAGCTTTTTGGCATAAAATTCGCAGAGCGCCTGACCAGCAACTTTCCAAGCAAAGCCACATCTACCCACACCCTTAATCCTTGCATAATCGTAAACAATGTTGTATATAGCAAGTGCTTAGTTGTATATCTCCTCTCTTATCCTAGTACTTTCATTAAGCTCTGGGGCATTATATAGAATCTGCATTTCAAGCAATTATGACAGAGGTAATGCTAGATTCATAAAGTCGAAATTATCCAGTGAGGATGTAGAAAATGCAAACTCGGACAGAATTACCTGCTTATATTTTTGATTAACTTCTTCGGCATAATCATCTTTTACATCGTCATCCTGATTCAATGCATCAGTCATTTCAATTCTGTACTGATCATATCGCTCCTCCCATAATCGCATGCAGGATGTTGGAATTTCTCCTCCATCAAAAGCAGGTAATTTCCTTACTTCTGCATACCACATTTCATAAAAGAAACACATATCACCTGTCAGTAACTCTAAAACCAGTGGAACATAGAAATTTCGAAAAAATTCTCACCATTTGCCTCCAGCCTCTGAGTTGTTTTAAAAGAGGCCACCTTATCAAAAATTAGTCCCAGAACAGATCTTGATTGATATGAACCCAAGTTCGACTTTTCCACGTAATGTGGATATCTACTGACTCTTAAATGGCTCGGAACTTCAACCTGTAAAGTAGAGAAACAGTAGAAAGTATACAGAATTGACATTGAATAAGGTAACTTGGTGCAACTAACATTAACTGCTTCTCAGAACAATCGTTAATTTATTTACTCTAAGTAACCTTATAGAACTGAATTATAAAGCACAAACCCATCTCAGTAAATATGAAGGAGAAGAGTTAATATGATTCTACCGAAATTAAAAAGTGAAGAAATAAGCTAACCTTTTTTCCCGTCTTTGGAGCATCTAGTGCGTCGTAATATATGTCAGTAAGCTGAAGCATCTTTTCTTTCATGCATTTTTTCTCTTCAGTACACTCGTCACTCAAGGTCAATAATCTATCCATATAAGCCAGCCAGCAGTCTGCTGCCACACCCATACTGTAACTGCAAGAAGATAAAACACCAGTAGTCTGATCATTAGGAATAGCGGGAAATTGTATTTTAGGATTTTCTTTTGGAGGGTAAAATTTTCTCTTGAGCATGACAAGAAAAGGGTTAATATGAGCCAAAAAGGAGCCACTTGAGATACATTTTAAATTATTTCATATCCATTATACCCCAACTTGGGATATATCAAAAAAATAGAAGAAAGAAAAGAACTTGGGATATATCGAAAAAATAAAAGAAAGAAAAGATAACTGTTAGAATATGGGCGTCCAACTCAAAACCAATTAAGATCCTGCCCAGACAATGTGGGACTAAACGCCCCCTTACGTTGAGTAAGGTGCGGTCAAATGACTCGACACAAATAGCCTGCTCCGATACCATGTTAGAATATGAGCATCCAACTGAAAACCAATTGGCAATGAGTGGAAAGGCCCTAAGGATTATAAACCGCAGGATCTTAGATTACCCAAACAATGTGGGACTAATAATCTCAACAATAACTTCAAAAAGGTAACATCAAGCTCAGCAACAATGCATATTTAAATGTTCGCCTTAACTCCCTGTTCAGTAAATTAAGCATATCTTTATGTGAACCACAATAACTTCCACCGGACGACCTCAACTAACTAAACCAAAAGTGAACATCAAGAGAGTGCAAACCTTGGATTGAATCTAGTTGTTAAGAACTGCTGGAAAAGTTCATCTTCTAGTTCCCCAGGAGAAAAATCAGATGGCGTACACTCTTTGCTGTATATTTTTGTTCCCATGGGCTGCTTGGTCTGAAAGACTCTAGTAACTGCAGAAACTAACATAAGTTAGCACAGGATTGGACCAACACATGTTGACAAACCTAAAAATTAGCTTCCAACCTCTTCATATGTTTTTGCTATGACTCAACTATTACAAAGTAGGGCGAGAGTAATGTTATTGTCATAATGTAATAGTAATTTTAACGAGTCTCCACTCCTTTTAATGAGGCCTGACATATGCTTCCCTATTTTTACATTCTGCTTTCCCCCCTAAGTTTTTTTCCTGTCTCTCCTTTGCCGAATGATACTATAAATTAGTAAAATGGAACTGATTATAACAAACATGAAATGTACGTAAATTATGAGTGTGCATAACCAACCTGTGGATTTCTAGAAACCCAATACATGTCACCATCGAAGTCACTATTTGCTATTTCATCAGCCAAGGATCGCGGCCCTTTCGTAGGAAAAAATATGGCATATTTTGCATTCCCAACAAAGTTCACCAACTCTTCAACATATGTAGCCTTCATCACATGGACATCCCCAAAATGTAGTCCGGGATTCTTATATACTAACACATTCCCTGACAGTTGGCCATCTTCACTGAAAATCATTCTGGCAAATCAAATAAATCACAATACGGAAAGACATTTTAGCATTGTTTGCACTTCAAATATCAAATCAGGTTTCTGCTTAGTATGCGAAGAGACTTCCCGCATTGCTGTTTTGCCAAATGGAATTATAATCCACAATATGTTGTAACTGGTTGGGTTGATCAACTGGAATAAAACTGGTTGCATACAGTGATTAAAGCAAATAAAGTTTTTTAAGGAAACAGACTTAAGATATTATTATAGCTTTTACTACTACTCAATAAGTGAAAATGCCTCAGGATTTATATGACAACATAATAATAACAGAAATACTTACAGAATCACACAAACTTCATCTCTGTTTAGAATCCCAGTTGGATCTACTGTCCCCATAAGATAGTAGCATTCACTTACAGGAAGCTTTCCACCCATGAGACTCTTTTTTTCTTCATTCATTAGGACTCTCAAACGATCTTGCAAATATGGTTCATCAATAGGAATTCCCGACAAAATCATCCTCGGTACTAGAAAATTGTCCATTTCACCGTACCTCAATGCAACTGCAATTACACTGAGGGTCAACAATATCCTACAACTTAAACGGGGTGAGGTGGGGTGGGAGATTGCTAACTGATATGAATCGCGTCTAGGATTGTTGACCAGAATCCATTTCAAGTCAATTTAAAAAAGAGCAAACTAATGACTCGTAAATAAATTCAATAGTAGACGGTTACCTGTCAATGCTGCATGCTTGTTGTAGTGAACATTTTGAGCATCTTCCAGTGCTTTTGTTAAAAGGTTCATAAAGTACTCTGGTGGAACTCCACCATAAGCAAGAAGTGCCAGTAAGTACTTCGATAAACATGAATTCTTTGGTTTATTGCTGGCAAAAAAGAGATTAATATTAGAACTGAACAGCTTTTCAATACGAGTGTCAAACATAATGAGTTCTAATCAGGCAAGTTATGTTATCTATCACATAAGTTAAGAGAAAAGATACAATTAACACATGCAACTACTTCACCTGATGTCAATAATGCAAGTGCCAATGAATGCACCAGTAGATCTTTTATTTGCTCAATCCAAAGCAAAATGCGAGTGCAAAAAAAGACATACTGCTGGAGCCTCCTAAGACCAGATAATAAAAGAAAGGCCTAGACAAAGAGTAAGCAATTTAAAGAATATTGGTAAACCATCCCATTATACAGGGTGGGGCATCACCAAACTAACCGAAGTCATAGAGATAAAACAAGCATCGTTCAACAAAAGAAGGCCCTGCTTGGATATTCAATCCAGATGAAAAGTTTAAATGACTAGAGAAGCTTTCCAAGATGGAACCTCTTTTAGCAAGAAAAGCAGCTCAGATGTTCTCTTCGCACAATGCATGTGCATAGTCAACTGAAAAGAACTTGTCATTAAGGCCCTCAGTCTAAGCTCCCATCATCAACAATAGCTTTCGTATAAACTACACGATTGAACCATTGATGAGCATCCCCGAATCTGACCAATTAAACTCTTTGTGGACCATAATGATATAACCTCTTGAACCTACTATCTCTAGCCTAGATGACAAAATTGGTCCAGATCCTCATCTATGATTGACTACTTTCAATCACCTCCCATTTGTCGTTTTGTCCAATAACACCATCTCCTCCCAGAGAAGTCAACACCCTTAGATCAACCTGCACCAAACCTACGTGAGCTCGCATAGATATTATTTGAAATCCACGCATACATGATACACCTCAACCAATTCGCTGTTCATTATTAGTTCTCAAACACAAATTTGTTCCTGCAGTGGCATAGCTCAGATATAAGGGCTGAGGAGAATCACTAAAAACCCTGGCATACACCTTAGGCACCAGTAGATCAATCATTTACCAGTTCAAGTTCAATCACCTTGAAGTTTTGATACATAAACATGGGCACAAACTGTAACAAAATATTGATCAAGGACAAAAGCTTATCGATGTTACTTTTTTATGTAACTAGCCTTGAACTTTTCTGTCTTATTTTTTGTTTGTTTGCTTTCTTCTGACTTACTTGTAAGGTACAAAGAACTAACTTACTCACTTCTTCTTTTTTCTCTCAACTACTATTTCAGTTCTGATAATGACGATTCTATCCTAATTTCTACTGTTTTACATTACTAGTAAACGCCAAGCAGACTTAACCTTCGGTTATATATAGCTTCTGCAAACAAAAAACATTATAATAAAACCACTACATTTACCCTAATTAAATAGCTAGAACCAGGTTATACCTTGTCGTTACAATCTCCAAAGAATTAGCACTCACAGCATTTACAAGTTTTGGGTCACTCTCAACTTTTATCATGGATGGTCTTATTTGTATTGTCTTGAAGTCCAGCTGCAAATACGAACAGGAAACATTATTGACTATGTTGCACTGACTAAAACAACACGCATTCAATAGAAAAGGTTGTCTTTAACATTATATTACCTCCGTTTCTGGAAAAGTGTTACTTTCACTTTTTCAATTTGGCCTAAATTAGGCCAAATTGAAAAAGTGAAAGTAACACTTTTCCAGAAACGGAGGGAGTATATAAAAATCAAGGTACACCATCAAAACGTTAGAGTTCGATACCACTCTTTAATATTAGGTTTCACAATATATAAAGCATGTACCCATACAGCTTTGCTAGCAACCGTTTCAAGTAATAAAATATATAATGTGGTTACTCAACCACACCCTTTAATGTGCTGCTTACTTACATCTGTAAAAATTTGAAACATCTGACGGTATTTTATTAAGAAAGTTTGGGAGGTTTTGAGTGGTATTTAAGGGTTTTAAGAAAGATTTTTAGGGTGACCTGTCAGTGAGTTTCTGTTGGTTTTGACTGCCTTATCACACTGTATCGTAGACAGACAGAGATTAATGGAACAATGGCTAGAAGAGGTGTCAAAGAACTTGCAGAGATTACTGGAGAAGATGCACTCAAGAGTGATAAACCACCAATTTCTTTGGATTTGCCGTTTAACCATTTGGAATCTACTTACAAAGCTTTCATAGTACTTTATCAAAGATGACTGGATGAGAGTTCACTCATCTAAGTGATGCATCAATTAGAGGAGAAAAGATAGTCAATTTTATAGGTTTGAATCCCAACCCTGACAACTAAAACCCCAAGGGTTGGGGAATGAATAGACGATCCTGAATCCGACTGGAAGAAGCAAAATATACCCATAACCACATTCATCCACACAAAAAAAAGACGCAACGAACAGAATATAACGCAAACACATATGAGTACCTTCTTGTTGACGAGCAAGGTTCCCTTGGCCGCAACACCATTATAGAATAACCTGGACTGGGTAAGCGAAGGCTAGACATGAAAATGAAAAATTAAATTGGAACAAGTTTTTTAACCAGAGACTAAAAGGGTAAGAATAAAAAAGATAATAAAGGAAAGCAGAAAGCAGAAACAACTGTACCGGATCCCCAATGTAAGACCTCAATGACTTGTCATCTGAGGGTTTTTCCTCTGCTGCATTTCGATCTAAAACTCTCTAGAGGGTAAAACATTCAACTATGAGCATCATTTTATCATGCGAAAGATTAAATACAAGATATTCATGCATTATGGAGATTTAGCGATACCAGACTCTCACAGAAAACAGAATTATCTGAGAGTAATCTTTACGTTGAGGTTTCATATACAACCCCCATCCATAACAAAATGAAATTTTACAACTGCATTCATTAGGTTAGATAACAAACCTTATAGCCATCGAGACTAGTGTACTTCCCTTTGCTAACATTCTTCAGACATAGTAAAGCCAAATCTTCAGAGATAAAGCCTGTCCCGTCTGTATGGATCAATATGTCCCCATCTTGATTGCGGACGGCATTACCATTCTGATCCTATAATTTAAAAATAAAATGGTTTGATGTTAAGGCCTTAAGAGATGGGCAACATAGTATGGCATTCTAAGGTGGATGTAGGAATTTATCAAGAGTAACAATGACTACTTCCTACTCAAGATATAATAAGCAGAAGTTACATACCAAGCAAGGTTGATCTTTAATTATTTCAATATAAACAGATGCAAAATCCAGTTGTAGCTTGGTGGTCTTAGACAAAATAAGGGATAACCTGCATTATGCACTTTAAGGTTATTTTCAAAACAGATTGCTAAATAAATAGAATTGCAATGATGAATTGCAACGAAAAACCGACCTAGGCATATACTTAGGCATGCTGGGAATATTGTGTATATGCATAAAATGAGACCGTGCTTCAGAAACAGATTTATAGTGTAATCCACTAGACTCCAAGCAGACAAAGTAACACTTGACAGCTGAAGCAAAGGAACCCGTTTGCATTTGTTTCTTCTTTTGCTCTTTCCCCCATCTTTAAAAACTGATACAAGAATGCAAGCAAGAATCCATGAAGCAAAAGGAAAATTAGATCATGTTTAAAAGAAACAAACATCATTGTTAAAAACAAACATAATTATTGGAAAATGTATGAGAAAAGAACAAACGACACCTCTGGGGTTGTAAACACTTCCTCTAAAAGTTTGAAGTTTTTGAGAGGGTATGTCTGGCAAGAGTTCGTGGGTCTAATAACAAGGAGCGGACTCATTCAATGCTACCTCTTTCTGTTTTTGCTGCCAACATTGATCAGTATGGATACATGCTAAAAGTTCTACAAATCTAATAGAATACTCAGATCTTGATCCTACGACTAATTGTAAGCTGTTACTAGTGCATTTCATTCATCTTCACTCTATCTACTTAACAGGAGTTGGAACGAAACAAAGCCTTCCATTTCAATCATCCAAAGATCAATAGTGCAAAATTCAAATTGTTAAAGAAATGAGATGAAAACCATATACAGATAGGCAAAGATTAATGAAACAATGGCTAAAGAGATCTCAAAGAACATGCAGAGGTTACTGGAGAAGATGCACTTGAGAACAGGAAGAGATTCCTGGGAACTGACAAATGTAGATTTCTTAGGATTCGTCAATTTAACCATTGATGAGTTCATTCCAACTGTTGTTGGAATCTATTTTATGGCTTTCATAGTATTTTGTATGAGATGACTGGATGATAGTTCACTCCTCTAAGCGATGCCATGAAGTAGAGAGGAAAAGATAGTCAATCTTATAGGTTCTGTTGTACGTTACTGGTGTAACCCTGAATCTTAAATTCTCTTCTATGTTTATTTATTAGGATTCCCAGTAAAGAGAGCTTATATTATAACGTAATGCACGAACACTACACTCACACATGCTCAGATATATCCACATTCCAGAGCTCAAAAAGCTTCATAGAATACCTATAGATCCATTTAGGGATGCATCCCTTTCAAGAAGAATAGAGGAGGAGAGGAATAAGCAAGGCCAATTCTGCCACAGATCAGATGCATTAAGAGTTAACTCACCAAAAAACTGGAAGCGGCGCAAACCCACATGAATTCCTTCTTTTCCTATCCTATGATACACAGGACTTGAACTACAATTTTGATCCCCCTCATTTCCAGAAAACTTCACCAGTAACATAATTGCTGTCAGATAACTGACAAGTTAATCTTAAGAAAAATTATTAAGCACACAAATTTTATCACAACTCAACATGCAACTCAACATTTTATAGTGTTGGACACCAGACTGTTTTATCACACAAAAGTCATTTCAGCAAGATTCAGATGTAACTACTAACTTTGCAAGACTAAAAAAAATCACTAAATGCTGCTATTGAGATGTAGCAAACATTTAACCAATAATCAAACACAAAACTACCTTTGTTCTGTCTGTTTGCTTAACATATTGATCATCCCCCAAAATTTTACTCAGCCTGGTTTCAAAATGATCCATCTGTAAGCTTTTCATCCTCCGAATTTCATCTACACTTATGAAATTCTCCAATTTATATTCCCTGCAGAAGAATGACCCCCTAAAATGTTACCAAAACACACAAACACAACAACAACAAAACTTCATATGAAACTGTACCATCAAAGATCAACTTACTTTCCCAAACAACTTAAAATCAAAAACATCTTCTTAAACTCCAGTTCCCCCAAAGCTAATAGATGCGGATCATTACATGTCAATCTCTTCATCTTCTCAGTACTTGAATATTCCGAGTTAATCATTTGATTACTCGGCTGATTAACATTCATCATCCTCTTGTTTTTCTCTTTCTCTGGATCCTCCAAACTCAAACGTTGAGTTACAACGTCATCTGCCAGTAAAATCAAAACTAACTTCAACATTCAGAAAAAATTAGGGAAGAACTGAACCAAAAGCACTGTACTAGATACAAAATAAAAGTTAGGGTTTAATAACTCAATCACCTCTTGGAGAATTAGAAACTTAACTATCAAATTTCTTCAACTCACTACAATCCACACACTCTTGATTCACAGTTTCATCACTCCCAATGACCAATTTGTGATTTACAAAAGTAGTACGAAATTGAGATTTTCTCCGAACTAATTGTGAAGATTCTTCTTCTTCTTCTACTTCTTCGATCAAAGCGAGACCAGTTTTTTCTGCTTGTTTATTATCATTTAATAACGATTGATCTTTACAGAAATTTTTGATCAATTCCTCAACTGGAACTGATTCTTTATGATCAAATACCAAATGTTGCTTACAAAAAAAAAATAGAATTTCTTCTACATTTTCATGGTGATGATGATGATGAGAGGAAGAAATTTGCTTAAAGGAAGAAGAAGAAGAAGAACCAGCATTCTCCATTTTTGTGGAGTTCGTTCTTCCTCTGAAGTCTCTGAAAGTCAAGAGACTAATGTTCCCGCTCTTTGTATCTACCGTTGGACTTGATAATAATACAGGGGGTGCGTATTGCGCCTTCGGCATAAATTAGTGATATGCAACCATTTTGAAATTTTAGTGCCACGTGTTACAAGTGCAGAGTTGGATTAGACCAAGAAAGTGGATGCCCGTGCTAATGCAGAACGTACAGAAAGAACTATTTTTTGAAAGGTTTCCGGTATCCAATCTTACGGGAGGAAGTGACAGTTGGGAAAGGCGTAGCGTATGATAGAAGCTTAGGGGTGTTTTAGGAATAATACGTAATTTTTGTTCCAATTTAGATCGGATCAGTTCTGATCCAGATTTGTAAGAGAATGAAGAGAGGGAAAATAAAATGTAGGGTAAAAATATTTTGATTTTGGAGTCGACCACTCTCCTATCAGTAATTTTCTTCTGCCCATTAAACCTCCTATCAGTAATTTTTACCCACTAAACCTATCAGTAAAAATAACCTAATCATTTTCTAGTGGTGGTCAGATTAACATTATTGGTGATTAAAGAAGGTATATTAATTATATACCTCTAGTTTTGAATTTTTATGGGTGCAGATCCTCTCTGTGACCAAAATGCTAGTGTCCCTCTGTCCCAGCCAATCACAGAGGGACACGTGTTAATATTCAAATTATTTTTAAGTTAAATATATTTAAATCAAAATATATGATAAACTAAGAAGTAAATATATTCTTTCTAATAGGATCTTCATATTCAAAGACTTGATGTTTCATGACTCGATTCTTGGTCCTTGGAAGAAAAAAATTCCAAAGAAACTAGTATGATACTTGAAAATCTTGCCACTGATTTGGAACAAAGTGCCTGAGAACTAATTATTTCGACTGTCAATTAGGATCTTGGATGTTACTTGGAGATTAGATTAGATTAGATTAGATTAGATTGTAATTAGGGAAACTCATTTTGATGTAATTTTGTTGTTACTTTTATTATTCTACGAAAGTTTTTCTTCCTGGTAAAATTGTGGATATACAGATGATCATGAATGACATTGTAACATTACTCTAGACTATATCTGGAAACCAGCTCATAATTTAACACCTAGCGATTAAAATGGGATTTCTAAGTTTGATTGTTTTCCTCGTGAACTTAGAGAATCCATGAAATGTTAGTTAGCCATCTAAATCCTCATGATCATCACATCATGTATACACATATATGCGTCAATCATAAAACTAATTTTTTTAGCTATAAAGAATACGTATATCTGATGTTGAGGACAAAAGGTCTCTCAGTAAGAGAGGTAGTTACGGAATAGTTTTGTAGAAAAGATATATATTTCATATTTTATTTCTTATTATGAAATCAACCAAAATTTAATTTTAATATGGACATTTGTCCGTCTGTCATTGGCCGGGACAGAGGGACAAGAGCATTTCAGTCACAGAGGATCTGCACCCAATTTTGATACCCAACGAATATATCCTTAGCGCGTTTGGATACAAATCTGCTTCTCCAGAAGTAGAAGTCAGAAGCAGAAGTCAGAAGCAAAACAATTTCGCTTCACAAAAAGTTACCTTTTCGACTTCTATAAGTCGTTTTGAAATTCGACATCCAAATTGACTTCTGACTTTTCGACTTCTAGAAGTCGAAAAACTACTTCTGATGTGCCATCCAAACAGGCTATTATGTAACAATAATATACTCATTTATCATTTAAAAACCTTATCCATTTAAATATAAATTATCTTAACACCCCCACTCATGTAATATTTTCTTTATTTCAAAATACAACAAATTTCTCTTTTCCACCGCCGCCGCCACCACCACCACTACCAACATTTACCTATTATTCCACCACCACCGCTCAACAACCACCACCTACTAACCGCCGTCGCCACCACTATTACCACCGCCACAAGCATCGTCGCCGCTAGTCTGCCGCCGGTGTCAACAACCTAAGTTGACATCATAATATGGTGTCAACAATCGAAGTTGATCCCCAAAATAAAATTCAGAAAGTAAAAAAATAATGGTGTCAACAAACGAAGTTGATCCCCAAAATAAAACTCAGAAAATAAGAAAGAGAAAATAATATGATGTCAACAACCGAAGTTGGTCCCAAAAACAAAACAAAAAACAGAAGAAAATAATTAGAAAAAAAGAAAAAAAGAATATGCCACAATACAGGGACCTTGAATTTTGTAAGAACCTGCATGAGAGATTACATTGAGTAACGTCGAGAGGACCACAGTAAAATACGAATTCATATTTAGAAACTATTCTAAGTAACTCCCGGAGGACAGTAATAACAACCAACCCTATACAAGCGGCTGGCACGCATAATAATAGAAAATCTTGAAAACTAGTATCTGATCCACTTACCAAGTGGACCTCATATTTTCTAGTTATTCCATCTAATATGTTAACTTCGGGACCCGTAAGTACGTAAATCAACATTAGTCAACAATTGACATTCAGATTCACAACTTTTACTTCATTATGAGAAGAGAGAATATATGCAATACTCTGATACAAATATTGATAGGCGGTATAATATAATTTTAATACAAATTTTGCCATCAACATACATGAGAGAGAGTGACAAACAAAAAAATAAAATAGTTCACACCACACCAGGGTGTAATAAGCAATGAAAATCCAGTCAAAAGAACGTCATGCAACACCTACTACCCTTTACTCTAAATGGATCAAGTGTACATCTAAGCTAAAAAAAGACAGAAAAAGATAGGCATTGCTTGGGGCCACTAATAACCACCTGAAAGAAGCCAAGGCCACCATCAAATCAACAAATGAATAACTGTAACGACTCGCCCCTCCACCGATATTATCCCCACTTAGCAATTGTATCGTCCGTCAGTGTGGGGGTTTCAATGGGCATCGCTGCGGTAATCCAGCAACAATTTCCCGGGAGGTCACCCATCCCTGGATAATTCCTGCCCGAGCACGCTTAATTGCAGAGGTTTTTGCCAACTATGTCTCTGAAAAGGCCTCGGTTGTTAGGAAATGACAAATCATTACCTATATTCTGATTGGCGAACCACTCATGAAATCGGGGTATTACAATACCATCACCTTAAATTGGAGTCGTCCTCGACTCCGGAATATATCCTAGCCCAGATCTTCGACGTTCCCTTCCCTTCCCCTCATGAGACTAGTACATGACATATCTCATCCAACGTACTCTTTCATCCTCGACAGGTGACCCGTCGTCGGTTCTGATATCATTTGTAACAACCCGTCCCTCCACCGATACTGTCCCAATTTAGCCACAGCGATCGTACGGCAGTGTGGGGTTTTCAATGGGCATCGCTGCTGTAATCCAACAGCAATTTCCCGGAAGATCACCCATCCCTGATTACTCCTTCCCGATCACGCTTAACTGCAGAGTTTTCTGCCAACTCTGGAACCAATTATGTTGAAAAGGCCTCGGTTTTTAGGAAAGGACAAACCATTACCTATATTCCAATCGTCGAACCACTGCCAAAATCGATGTATTATAATAACCTTGTTAGTTTATTAAGAGTAATACAAAACATCACAAAAAGGTACAAGCATACAAGACTTGCACAATACGGAGATAGATATAAAACAAAGTTAAAATAACCATGTGGTTATGTGATTTTTTACATCTTTCTGCAAAATTAGAAAAGAAAAACAACAACAATAGGTGAACTATTCTCACCTGCGCAAAAGAGGAGGAAAATTCACCTTAAGCTCCTATTCTCCACACAAATCAGAATGGGTTTCTACTGCTTTAACAGATAGACTTGAAAGAACTTAAAAAAATCTTGGTATTCATTCCACCCTTACAAAGTCCACCAATTCCACCACCAACACAGAAATATATCTTGCTCCACACCTAATCCTCCACTTCCACCAGCATCACCTCTAACTCCTTACAAATCCTATTGCACCACAAGCACTGCCTCCAACTCCATTTCTACTTCACCAATAAATAGTATTATACCTCTAACACCTGCAATTGTATTTACAAACAAGAAAAATGGAAATCAAAGTTCAAAAAACTCAACATAATTTGAAATCTGAGTTTGATTCTATGAATCTAAACCTAAATTTGTAGATTGAATCTAGAAAAAAAAATGAATTACCAGAAATCAATCCTAAGATGAGATCTCTCCTGAATATTGATGATAAACTGCTGATGATAATGATTTTCTCTCGATCTCAATAGATTTTTGACTAATTTCCACCGAAAATTTATTCCTCTCTTGATTGTTCCAACGAAAACTTTCTCAAATGAAATTAGGTTACCAATAACATGTTTGAATTCAAGATGGTGGCTGGAGATGGCTAAGACGAGAGAGAAGAGAGTGGTGGCGATGGTGGTAGAGGTGGTGGTGGTGATATCTAAGAGGAGGATATTGAAAGAGAGAAAAAAAATCGTGAAATTAAAAAGAAAATAGTGACAACTTTACTAGTATACATGGTGAGATAAAGGGTAACAACGGAATAAGGTTTTTTTATTTGTTTTTCCCTTTAAAAGATGAGGAGTATATATAAAATGGGTAAGGGTATTTGTTTCTCCACTCATAGCATCTCTTTTCCAAGAAAAAAATCTATCAAAATGGTCGAGTTATGATTTCAAGTATCGTTTCTTCTCCAATCTCAAAGTACAAGATTTGGGTGCTATCGTGGTAGATCGCTCTTTCTCTTCGCGATTTATTTACGTTTTGTATCTTTCTTTGCATTTTTTTCATGTTATGATGTACTTGCTTCACTTTAAAACCATCATGTAAACGTTTCTTGTGGAATGAAATACTTATGGTTTGATGATCAAAAATAAAAAAATAAAAAAAATAGTTGTATTTATTCAATCTCCATATTAAATTATCCGAGGTTTCAATCCCGAATAACAATGTTCACATTGGGCTATTAAATCCTCACTAAGAGCATAATAGAGGTGAATTTTTTTCTCTATGACATATAGAATTTTAGATCCTCAATTAACATAAGTCCGTCTTTAATAGTTAGGTCCTACAAATTATGAGAAATAAGATACATAATATACAAAGGTGTTAAAGAAAGTCTTAGCTACACCTTTGGATTCACCTCCATATCATACTTTTTTTATTTTTAATAATTAATCAAATTAGGAGGAATAATTATTTTTTTAATAATTCTTTAAATTCTATTATGTTGGAGATAGCTTTTACCTACGGGGACTTATATTTTCTACATGTGTAAACTCTCATAAACAAAGGTCTTAATAAGACGTCCACGTAAGATAATGATAAGTTAAGGCTTGGCTATTGATGTTTTAAGGATGAGAAATAAGTCTATAAATGCTATGTGTTTTTTCTGTTTAGTAATTGTTTATTTCGAATATGAAAAAGAATCAGATATATTTCATCATCAGGTTCACATGTATCATGGCAAAAGTTGTTTTATATGATCATTAAGTAGCTTACTCATGACAACATAGTTATCATTTATAAGAGATATGAAGTCACCATAGAAACAAACACTCACATCGCACCACCTCCGGCTGAACCTAATGCCTTGAATAAAGATATTGAAGTCATTGCAATACCATTTGCAGCTCCTCTTCGGTGTTGAGGCTGTTTGTTAGCTTTTGTTAAAATATGTATTATATTGCTAGATAAGTCGAAAAAGTGAAAGATACTTGAATACTTACCATAGCTTTGTTTTGAATAATGAATAGTCCAGTGAGAATTGCATTCTGATTGAAAAGATATTTATAAGTTTCAAGGGCAAGTGAAGCGGATATCTAGAGTGAGCAAACCAGAAGTTTTGTTTGTGTCTGTTTATACTTACAGAAAATGCGTTCTTTAGTATGGACGCACAATTTAACACTAAGAAGAGTCCCATGCCAGCAATCTTGGCTGTGAATGTCTAACTTGTAAGCGACGGTATAGACAAAAACTTCATAACTTCCAATACATTTATAACAATTAAAGTTAAATCGTGACTTCAAGGAAGAAAATCAACAAGTTTATTCAAATACAATTACAAGATATATGTAGTTTTTAAATATTGAAATGCGAAAAGTATCATATAAATCACATATATTTTGAACTTTGAAACATAAAAAAATATCACATGAATTACATATGAGAAACATGAACTTTTAGGTAACATATATTGCGTAAGGTATTCTTATGTTACATACTAGATGTTTATTGATAGTAATACGGAGAATCTGAGAATAGCATTAGCAATGATTTGTGTTAGAGAGAGAGCAAAATGCGATACGAGGAAAGCAAAAATCGAAGTCGACTCGTCAACTCATACCTAGTCGAAATATTTTTATTTTTCTTATTAAGACTAAATTGCCCTACTACATACACTTATTAACCTTGTAAAACTTCTGCCAATTCCCTAAACAAAAACAACCCCACCAAGCCACCGCAACTATCACCATCAGTTCCATCACCAATACCCAATTAATTCCATCGCGGATACCATGACGACCAAATACAAAATATCTTTTCCAGCTCCATCTCTTATTGTATACCAATGTATTTTCACACACGATGATAAATGTAAAAAGTTTTCAAGTTTAAAGATTTTCACGTCTTAGCATGGGTTTCATTCTTGCCTGAAATATCAAATTGAGTTTTTTATTTCATATCACTGTAAATCATCTTAATCATTTACTCCAATAGTCGTTGCCTTTCTTTCATCCTTTGTGTTATTGATTGTACTTTTTGATTTATGAACTAAATTGGAAGTTTCTGCTAGTGGAATTTGAGATCTGGGGTTTTGACTAATTGATCTTAATTAGGATTATGGATCTTAGCAAGTGACTACAAGTCTTTTATTTTTACTTCTTTCTCCTTTGATTTTTCTTGGGTAGTGAGAACTCGTCATGTTTAAAGAAGTAACGATGGTGGTGAACAACATCTTTTCTTTTTCTATAGTGATCGGTGAAGTCCTTGACGGTGGTAGAGATATTTGGAAGATGGGTATCAGTTTTGTGTGGATTTGATCCGGTGTATTTGGTAGTGGTTCTGGTTCATCCGTACTTAATAAGGGCAGTCTGGTTCAAATATATAAATTATACAGAATAATCAGTGAATCGATTACGATTTATGCACTCCTCAAATCGGTTTTTGCTCTCCCTCTAACAAAAATCTTAGTAATAGTTAATTATTTTCATGCCACTCCTTTTTTAATGGATGATCGT
>JAJJMB010015001.1:1846438-1862674 GCA_023531105.1 Papaver atlanticum | reverse complement strand
AAATTGCCGCAACTTTGCCGTGAAGAGAAAGGAAGAGATTTTGGAAGATTTTGGAGAGATTTAATCGCTCTTTTTGATATAAATAGATTGGTTGGGTCATATAGAAGGGGGGTCGAAAGTTAGGGGAAGTTTATAACACGACAGAGCCGAGAAATCAAAGGTGCAGGAAACCGGGTTCTGCTGCTGCTGAAGAACACGAAGAACATTGACCCACACGGAACAGTCGCAGACGAGTGTCGTTCTTCAACAGCAGAACCGATTTATCGTTTATTAACAGCACTTCATTGTAACGGTGATTTCTGTAACGCCAGAAAAGCGTTGCAGATTCGCTGTATTTCTCTTCAATAAAAAACACCTTTTGAGCCATGTTTCTATCTTTTGAGCATGTTTTCACCATGAGGAGCTAAACCCCAACACTGGGATGACGAAGGAAGCCCTATTTCACGCATGTGATAATTCTAATAATTCTTTTATGACTATTTGCATTGATTTTTAATTGATTTATGATTTTTATTGAATGGGTGTGATATTGTTTGGTGATGTATGCTTGGTCAATGTATTTTTGATACATCATGCTTTTGATTTACAGTCATTGCTTTTCAAAAATCTACTTTTGGCAAAGAATAAGAGTCCATATTTTTAATATTTGAGCTATAATTGATTGGAATTATTATTTGAATCACATGAATGGAATTTGGTGGAATCCTGAGTCTCAGTGCTTTTTATAATCTTGACCAAAACATTATTTTGATTTTTCTAGTTTTCTTAATTAAGTCTAAAAATTATTCTTTACAAGTCCGAGTTGAACGAATCTTATTACCACTTTTTCTACAACAATTAAAATCACATCACAGGGCGCAAAAAAAACTATTTTTTACAAATTAATTAGGTTGATATTGGAATGTTGTAAATTATCACAAAATTGATTGAATTCTGCTTGTTGACACAGAGTTCTTTAAATTTATTGCCAGAGAGCAGCATGCCTTCTGACTGACTACTTTTATGCAAACCTTAACCTCGATACTTCGGGAAATTCATGCTACTCAGCTGCGAGTGAAAACTAATTGTCATGTCATATCAATATTAAGGGTTCAGCCGGGTAACACAGCATAGAAAGTATTCAATGAGTCCTATATTAATCAATAATACAGGCAGAGTGTCGAAATTTACAGAATATCTGGGATTGTTGCTACATGCACCATTCTGGATAAATTTCAGGTAAACATATTGAATTGCTCAATAAATGCGCAAGTGAAGAGGTTGGGTATTCATCACTTTCGAATGGCCCCGTCTCTTTGCAGAATGACGGCACATTAAATGCAGGGTTTTACAATTTTTAGCCCTGAACTAAAAACCACCATCAACAAAGATATAAAAGGCTACCAATAATAGATCGATAAAGTTTTTGATCCACATTTACTCCTTTCTCATCTCTATGTAGTTTACCAGTGGTGGGCATAGGTGTCAATTTTGGAGTTGACTTATCCATCCCGAACCTTGAGACAAGATCCTTAGCATATTTTTCTTGAGATAAGTAAATTCCATCCTTATGTTGCTGAATTTGTAATCCTAAGAAGAACTTTAATTCACCAACATTGCTCATTTCAAATTCTTTGCCAAGAGAGACTTGAAAATCTTTTGCAAGTTTCTCAAAAGTTGAACCATAGATGATATCATCTACATAGACTTGAGCAATGACAACATCTTTCCCACTCCATTTGGTAAATAAGGTTTTATCAGCTCCACCTCTTGAAAAAACTTTCTTAAGAAGAGAAGTAGTTAGTTTTTCGAACCAGGCACGAGGTGCTTGTTTTAACCCATATAATGCCTTGTTGAGCTTAAGGACATGATCTGGGAAATCAGGATTTTCAAACCCCTTAGGTTGAGCAACATAGACCTCTTCCTTTAAATTTCCGTTTAGGAACGCGGATTTTATGTCCATTTGAAACAGCTTAACCTTAAGAAAACAAGCATGAGCTAATAACAATCGAATGGACTCAAGGCGTGCCATAGGAGCAAAGGTCTCGTCAAAGTCAATACCTTCAATCTGTGAATATCCTTGAGCGACAAGTCTGGCTTTATTTCTAACAATTGTGCCAAATTCATCAGACTTATTCTTGAATATCCATTTGGTCCCTCCAATATTGACATTGGAGGGACAAGGAACTAGTTCCCACACATCTTGTCTCTGAAATTGATTTAACTCTTCATGCATTGCATTCACCCAAAAGGGATCACTAAGAGCTTTATCAATATTTCTCGGTTCTACTTGCGAAAGATAACAACCAAAATTGCAAATATTTTGAAGCTGTCCTCTTGTTTTAGCAGTAGAATCTCTACCTCCAATAATATTGTTGGGATCATGATTCCTTTAAACCCAGAGGTGTCGAGGAGGGACACGGTCTTGTTCAACAGGAGCAGCCTGATCAGTGCTCTTCTCCTCGTCACTAGAAATATCAGGATCAGCAACAGTTGGGATGACTTCAACTGATTTTGGGATTTCTTTTACTTTCTCAATTGTCTCAGTTGGAGGCAATTCAGCAGGAGGATTATCATGATGAAAATTACTAATATCATCAATAATAACATTAGCAGACTCCATCATAACTTTGGATTTGAGATTAAACACTCAAAAACCACGACTATCGGAGGCATAGCCAAGGAAGATACCACAACTCATAAAGAGTGTTTAGGGTTTTAGACCGTAGGAAGACACAGTTGATCAAATAACACGTTGTGAAGACAGCTTCTCCCCAAAATCTTAAAGGTAAGTTTTTGTTATGGAGCATCACCCTGGCCATTTCCTGAATGTTCCTATTCTTTCTTTTTGCGACTCCATTAGCTTGAGGAGTAATGGGTGGTGAGTATTGTTGAATAATCCCCAGTTTGTCACAAAATTCAAACACCTTAGTGTCTTTGAATTCAGTTCCACGACGGCTTATAATTTTATTTAGTTTGTGACCTTGTTCATTCTGGATTCTATTAACAATAATCTTGAATTCATCCAGGGTTTCATTCTTATGAGATAGAAATGCAACCCAAGTGAATCTGGTGTAATCATCTACCATAACTAAAGCGTACTTCTTACCCGCAACCGTGGGTTGTTGAATAGGTCCGAAGAGGTCCATATGAATTAAATCAAGTGAAGCTTTAGTGAGAATATCTTGAGATGACTTATGGTGAACTTTCGTTTGTTTACCCTTTTGACAGGCACCACATACAGCATCAATCTTTGCATTGATTTTGGGAACGCCTCTAACAAATTCTTTATTAATGATCTTAGTTAGAAGACGATAATTGATGTGACCAAAACACTCATGCCAAAGATGTGTAGATTCCACCTTAGTCAAATTGCAACAGTTACTGAACTGAGTATCCAGAAGATAACAGTTGTTTTTACCACGAGTTCCCTGAAAAATTACTTTCCCAGCTTTGTCTACAATGTCACATCCATTTGCATTGAAGACGACTCTATGGCCTTTGTCACAGTTTTGACCGGCCACTTTTGGGTGATCGTTTGAGAACCCTATGGGTAAGCTACCACTTAGTCGATCGCTCCCTGTGGAGGAGGGGTGGCCGATGATCACAGCGTCATCCTATTGGCCATCTAGAATCCGATCTAAACCGTACGACCAAGCTAGCGAAGTTGGACGGACGAGATGATTTGCGGCAGTTGTATGCTGCCGTTGATATAATTTCAGGGTTTAGGAGACGTGCGGCCAACCCTATTTTGGCTGATCGATTGAAAGCGCTGGGCGCTAATTTGAGCAGGCCGATCGGCCTTATGCAAAGGCGGGTCGCCAATGAGCGCGCTGACATCTTTTGGGTCGCCTGAAATTGAATCTAAGCCACCCACTTTGGCCGGCAAAGATGGACGATTGTGATCGATTTGCGACAGTATCTTGTTGCCACAAACGCAATTTAGGGTTTCTAAAGCAGCGTGTTCACCCTACTTTGGGCGAGCGATTCTATATACTCTTGGCTTGCCGTGGGCAATTGATCGATCATGGGTGTAGCTGGGTCGCCGGTGAACACGCCAGCACTTCTTTGATCGTTCGAAGGACAATCTAAGCCGTCCAACTAGGCTAGCTAAGTTGGGCGGTCGTGATGTGTTTGAGACCGTTTTCCCGGTTTTAGCTCGTTTGAGCTCTTTTTAAAACAGCGCGATCACCTATGTTTTGGTGAGCGTTCAAGAGTGTAGCGGATGAGCTAAAGGGATTTCAACCGGTCGGGATGTTAGTGGGCCCACCAGTGTTTATCATGACGATCGCCTAGTTCCACTAGGAGTAGGCTAGGCCTGTTGAATTGTGTGGCCAAATCGCGTGGCCGTGATCGTTTTTTAAGACTGATATGGACAGTCTAGATTTTCCTTAAGGAATTTAAACGCGTTCGATCGCGCTAACTTTTAATTAAAAAGTGTGTAAACACGCTGATCTCTTTGTCAGAGAGTGGTGTAGCATATGTGAGTGTTTTCATGCAGGTCTCAATACTGACACTTCGGGAGATTCGTGCTACTCCGCTGCGAGTGAACATTAATCGTCATGTCATGAAAATTTTGAGAGTTCGGCTGGGAACATTGCATAGGAAAATACTAGGCAGGTCAATGCATTAGTGAATAATGCAGTAGGTTAAAATTTACAGAATATCTGGGATTGTTGCATCATGCACCATTTTGGATAAACTTCATGAATATGTTGAATTTCTCAATACATATGTAAGTAAAGAGGGCTGGACACTCATTACTTTTGAATGGCTCAGTCTCTTTGCAGAATAACGGCGCATTAAATACAGGGTTTCACAATTTTAGCCCTGAATTAAAAAACCACCATCAACAGAATCGAAAGGGAAATCCCTAGGCTTATTGGTATTGTTATTCATTGCAAATCTTTAGATTACCAATGTGTGTTTAGTATAACCGATCATAACTTGTTTATGTATCTTGGTAAAACTATTCATAATGCCTGACTTTTTATATTGGTATGACTTCTATTAGTGAAACCGATCTTAAGTAATCACCTGAGATGGTATGATCGATTTATTATAATTGGTATGACCAACTCTAGACATTGGGGAACCGATCCTAGTAAGAGGTGCAACCGATCACAAGAGGGAATCAATCCTTGTAAGAGGTGCAACAAGTTTTTAGTAATTGGGGAACCGATCCTATGACTTTTGCAACCGAATAAAAGTTTATACCATAAATATGTGGTAACCGATCCTAGTACCTAGTCAACCAACTTTTGGTAACTAGCGTGACTAATCTTAGTATCCACATTAAGGTAGAACCGAAACTTGTTTTGGTAGAACCGTGAAACCCATGATTGGTGATTTGATAGGATAATCAATCACATAGTTCTTGGAAGTCAGATGAACCAATTCTAAACTTGTTTGGAAGTGTGGCAAATCGGTTCCAAGATTGTAAATATGAAAATGGATTTACAAAGTAAAGATGTCGACATACTTTGAACATGTGCAGTAACTCTTATCTTTTATTGTTCAAAGATATTCCTTAATAGCTAAAGGAGAATCCCGGATCGAAATAAATTGAGAATCTTTTAATTAAGGTTTTTAGTTTTTATATGCTTTTAATTTCCAGCAATTAAATGCATATCTTTAGAAAATAAAAATTAGTAATGTGCATTTACTAATTGGAGATTTTCTACTGAGATCTCGGTCAATATTTGGATAGAGCATTTCCAGGAATTATGAAAACCGATTTGGACTTTATTGCATATCTTTGAGAATATTCGGTTTTGGAAATTCCTTGGTGTCCAAACTTCCTTGGTCTATAAATATTGAAGTTTTCATTTCAAGCAAACTAATCCTCAGAGCCAGCAAAACTACCTAGTTGTGTTGTTACTGGTGGAGCCGTCTATTCAGAGAGGAAAATACCCTAATTAGGCGAAATCTCTTACGACCGCTCGTTCTAAAGACTTCTCTGGGATTGGAAAGATCTACGAGTACCGTTGGTGGGAAACTAGATAATTGCAGTTCATTATTAGTTTTCGATTGATTTGATTGACTAACTGTTATTGAACTTTGATTGCACCTAGTTTGTTTATGCTTGAGAATCTTCTCTTCTGATATAAGATTCACTCAAACTAGATCGAAGTATCGACGGGGATCTTTAGAACTGTTTGTAGATCTAAAGACGTCTTGTGATAATCCATTGTTAATAGACTCCGTTCTATGTGTGATTGATCATAGGAGATTCAAGTTGTTTGTGTGCAGGTGTTTATTGAAAATCTAAGAAGATTTGAAGACAAATAAGATTTCTTATTTGAGTTCATAATCTTTGGTGTGCACAAAACTTGATCGGCTGGGGATCCAACTATAATCGGTTTATCTTTGTGATAACCTTGATTGATTAGTTGAGTAGATCGGCATCAATACATTTCTTTGTGATTAAGAGTATTGATTGCATAAGTCTAGACAATTACTTTGATAGTTGTTGAGAGACAGATCTAAGAACCTGACAAAGGAGTTTATTGGGACAAACGGAAGAGCCTTTTGTCAAACTCATATCACGTTGTTTGAAAAGTGTTGTTACCGAATAGATTTGTTGTTCCTTTACTGTTTGGAATACGAACCAAAGGAATTGTTCCAAGTGCGTGACTTATTACAAGTTGGAGGCGCAGGGATATTGAGGGAACTAGGTGAACTATAGGTTTAGTTGCTTGGTCTCACCTATACGAAGTTGGTTTAGATTTTGTATAACGGCTTAATTCTGAGAGTATTCAATTCTGGACTAGGTCCCGGGGTTTTCTGCATTTGCGGTTTCCTCGTTAACAAAATCTTGTTGCGTCTTTTACTTTTCTATTTCCGCAATTATAATCGTTTTATTATAATTAGAAGTAAAATACACAAACGTTAATTCCTATTTACTTGATAGCAATCCTATTGTGTTTGGTTAATTCTGAACCTATTATCAAGTAAACATACTTTGTTGTCGTATTGTCTCGATCTAGTATCCATAGACGATCACACGAAGTGTGAACCGATTAGTTGTATTGTCTCGACTCAGTCCATAGCCGATCACTTTCGGAGAAAGGACTTATAGGTTGAAAAGTTTTAGATTGAGGTATATTTGGGTACCCTCGTCTTTTCATCTCTCAGCCTAAGAAATTATCCGTAAAAAGTATTACTCAGATTTTTAAGATGCTTGTGCTTCCTTAGCCAAGGTTACTGCCGAGCGTAATGTATTATCCTCTGAGGTTTGTTCTCTTAAGAACAAACTTAGTAAAGTTTCTTCAATGGCCTCTTCCATGTCCCGTGCATCTATGGTCAAGAGATTGGAAGAGTTAGAGAATGTTTACCAGGTCTTATCCCCTGAAAATGCTTCGCTCCGGATAGATGTCGAAGATCTCTGGACTGAACGTGATACTCTGGTAGAAGATCTTAACGCTGCTGAGGAAGATCTTGCCGAAGCCCAACGTAGTTTAGAGGATTCCCTTAGCCATGCTGGAGGTAGATTAGGGTTTCCTTATTCCCGTAGCCTTCTTTGTGCCCAACATTGTCTTTGTTCTTTACTCATCCCATGTATGTCCGCAGGTCTCCAGGAGCAGCTTGTAGGTGTGAATGCTAAGGTCATCCATCTTGAGAGCCAAATATCTTCGTTGGAGATAGCTCGTCAGTTTGATGCTGCTGCAAAGTTTAAAGCTAAGGCACTTCAGCAGGCCAGCAACCAACTTAGCGCTCAGATGATGGAGCTTCGTCGGAAATCATCCTCGGATCTGGAGGTTCAGTCCTCTCAGATGAAGGTGCAGTTCGAGCGTTCAGCTATTGACTATATCAACAATGCCTTTGTTGAAGCTGAACGCCAAGCTGACGGAGTTGTCTTTCCCCGTCTTCCTTATCCTTGATTCTATTGTCTCGAACCTTGTTTAAGTGAACTCCTCTTTGTTGTCTATGTCCTCAACTGAGATGTCTTCTTTAGCTGAGATGTCTCTTTTCTTTGAAACAATGCTTTGTGGTGATTTGAACTAGGGCTGTCAATGGGTACCCAAATACACGGACCCGTCCCGGAATCGGGTGTATTGGGTCCGGGTCTGGGTCCCAAAACTGGACCCATTAGTGAATTCGGGTCCAAACTAGGTAGACCCGTATAGACCCAATAGTAAACGGTTCCATACGGGTCTTACCCGTCGGGTAACCGCGGGTAGCCGGGTATTACTGATATCAGACTTTGAGCGGCTAATTTGGTAATCCCCTAGAGAAGAAATAGGTTTGTAATGTTGAAAGAAAGAGAAACAGAGATCTACATTTCTTTCAGCCGCACTGAAACGCTACATTTGCTCAGCCACAAAGAAAAATCATCTCCTGCTCAGTTTTCATCATTGTTCCTGATGGGAAAGAAGCACGAAGTTAACCTTCCGGCTTGGTAGGGATTATCTACCACAGGTGAGTTTATACTACTTCGTTTTGTATTTTGTTTATTTAATTTAGGTTCCTTTCAGTTTGTGGGTATGATTGTGATCTTCATTTATTTCTAGTTCTGATTTCTTTAATTATTGATTAAGAATCTGAGTTATGTTGTCTGTAAACCCTTGATTTTCTCCATATAATTGAATTTAGGAAACCATAGCTAACGATTTGTTTGGTACTGTGCTTTTATTGGTATCTAAAATTAGAGCCCTAGAAATGATTATAATCATTTTATGTGGTCATTTAAGAGTATTTTTTGTTCAATTTTTAGATTTTTCTTCCTTTCATGTTGTAGCATGAAAAACGTAGCTGAAGAAATGTCTAGTTACTTGAACCCTGGAAATATTGGATTATAAATTTATAATCCAATTTTCTAATTGTTGGTCTGTTCTAACTGTTGAGCTATGTATTGGCTGGTTGATTTGGATTGTATTGAAATATTTACATATCGTAGGTGATAGAACGCATAATATAGCTACTGCAGTTAACAGTTTCATAGAAAGATTGGAAGTTTGTTTTACCTAGATGAACAAGTTTTAATACTGTAAGAGATATTTGCAGTGCTAAAATGCCGAGCGTTCTTCGATCTGTCATTAACATTGCGGTAGTGCTGACAACGATATTTGCATTTTCATTTGAGTTGTGTCTCTGCAACACAGGCATAGTGCGAAATGCATTCACCGACAAAACAGAAACCCCAATTGTTGGTATGTATCATCCTGTCTATTATAAGTTTGATTTTGTCAAGTATATATGGGGCTGAAAATGAGATAAAACTTCGATGTTCCTATGGATGGCATCCAGTCTCACTTGCAAGGTGCGGTGCTTTCTATCAAGTTACTGGCCATCAGTTTTTGGAAATATGAATGTATGATCCAGTGGTATATGTAAGGCGTAGTTGCTCAAGTGATCTTAGATCTGTGAATAAAATAAAATGACATGTTTTTGACATCCCAACATAAAATTATCTAGTTTGCTTAATTTATTTATTACTACCATGTGTGTGAGGGGTGGATCATGTTCTTTGATTGGATAGAGTGTCATGTGTTTACCAATACTCCATTGGTATACTTAGTAAATCCAAAAGCTTACGGACGATGATGGCATGTGGTGGTTTGAACTTTTGAGCCTCGAGTGTTTGTGGCTGTATAATTAGTTTATTGATTTGTTCCTATATTCTACGCCCATTAAGATTCTAGGAGCTCCAAACATTCCAGATTATTGACTTTTAACCTGTAATGTGAAACAGGATTGGTGTTAAGCTCGCATATTTTATTATCGTGCTTCATGATCGCAAGGCTGTCTGTTCATTTTGTAGCCTCATGCATATAGCTCTTGGAGCTGGTTGTAGTGCTGCAGCAGGACTGGTGGGGGGCTCAGAGCTGATCTTCGAGCTAGAGATAAAGGATCTGACATGAGACTTATCATGTTCACTATTTATAAACACAAGCACCTTACCCGGTGCGTAGTTGTTTCGAGATTGGTTGAACTGTAGGGGGTTAAATTTGTTTCAGTAGACGTAGTATTATCATGGTGCTGCAGGGAAAATTTGTAGGAAATCTCCAACGTTAAAAAGATTCCGTTCCTAGTTGTCTCAGTAGGAGCTAATTCAGTTGCTCACACTTTCACATCTGAATTCATGTTTCAAAGCCTCGTCCATGATCGATATTTGCTAATATATTTTCATGACCCCGTAGTCGCATATATGCAATTCAATTGCCTTATTTATTCTATCGATATTTAGATATCCACAATCAATATTTGCTAATATATTGCCAATGATCTCATGTGTAGTTTCAATCAATATTCGTCGCGTAACCATCCTTCATTATAAACTGCGTCTGCCGTCTGACATATGAAAATCAAAATTTGTTCTCATCAGTCCATAAAGTGGAGTAAGTCTATTACAATGTTTTCTTCAAAAATCTGCATCATCTTAGCCTTCTTTGTTAATGCTAACTTCCTTCCACCCAATATCCAACGTTAAAGTCCCCGTGTGACCGTAAAAATCTTTTGTAAATAGACCTCCAATTTGTGTAAGAAATGGTATAGACTCCACGATTTTTTTTTCTCAACACTATCTTTCTGCATTGAGCTTAGGTTAATTGGTTTTGTACCTTAAACAACAGATTTATTTACGGAAAAAAAATGGTATGAACTTTCTTTAGTAATGTACCTGTTGGACTTCCAACATTTTTGATGAGTTGTAATGAATTCTGGAAACAACAAAAGTAGTGTAACCGCTGTCATCTTCAACTTCCATCTCCAATCTGTATTCTTGGTCAAAATGTAGTAAATATGTTGGATGTCAATGTATATGTATTTGTATGTACTTATACCTTGGGACGGCTTTAACTTCTACATCACCTGGTTCGCATTTTGCTCTATTGCTAATCAATATAACTTTTTTCTTATGCCATGTAGCACCAACATTTTTGATTAATTATGTGGGTGATTGTAGCTGTACACGTAAATATGAAGTCCGGTAGCATGCACATTACAGTTCGATGTTTCTGTTGTTTTTTTTATCACCTCTGATATAGAAATCTGATCATTTGATGTCTCATCTTCTATCTTTTGATATATAACTGTTAAGCTTTACAGCAAAACCGTGGATCGATCGACATCAGTGAAATTAAAGAGGTGTTTAAAAGGTAACAAAATCTTTATTTAAACTTAGATTTATGATCTAATCTGTTTCTGAAATGTTGTACTTCTGGTACTTCTGCATAGACATTCCTCTCCCCTGTGAAGATCAATGAGTGACAACAGTTATTATTTTGAATTAGTCATCTTGTATATGTTAACACTTTATATCACTTAAAACGTTACCTTGTGTTTTCTATCGTAAGTTCGGTCAGAGTAGTCTCATGGCCATCTTATGAACTTCTTATGAAAACTTTTCATGCCATAAAGAAACCCAGTACCGAACCTATTGGTGTTACAATTCTCCTTTTTGTCCCCCCGAAAACAAACTATAATTCTTCTTCGTTGTCTAGGAAGAAGGATCATAATACCAAGCGAAGCATAAGTTTCTTAACACTTCCCCTTAGTTAAATCCTGAATAGGAAGAAAGAAGAAGCTAATTTAGAATATGATTGTTACCTGTACAATACGGATGGATTAAAACTCTCAGAGGATCGCCGCAGTGCACATATCACTAAGTTGCAAAAAACTTTGTACATCTTCTCCCGAATGAAATCTGAACCCGCTTTGTTGTTACCGGACATGTGGTTTAACTTTGGTATTACGATCCATGTTCTTATGCAAAAAGGTGCACGAGAGATTTGTGTTGTTTCAGATTTTCTATCTAACTCTACAATACCTTTCAAAAAAAAGTCCTATCCCAAGACTACCACATAGGAGTAACCTAAATATAGAAAGGTTTTTAATTACCCAACAGGAACATTGATCCAACAACATATATGACAACTCTTGACCAAACGACTCATTGCAACTTTTGACCAAACGACTCGTCCATTAACAAATGTTGTAACTCTTGGCCAAAAGACAGTCATTAGCAAACAGGGACACGCCTCTCTTCAGGCGTTTTTAAATTTCGGATGCCACATGGCTCTCTAGTTAATGTAAATGTGAGACTCGATGTAGTGCTCTCTAGTTTTGGATCTCTAGTTTTAATTAACTAAATGCCCATCAAAATAAACTGAATTTTTCATATAGGTAGTGCAACGTATAGGATCTTTACCCGGCCTATTACTCCTCCTGATTTTGCTTCTTTTAAGATATGAATCGGGTATTGCAGAGCACAGTGTATATTCTCAAAACATTATACTGATTTTTAGGGATACACAATGCTCATATAGCAATATGGGTGAACGAATGCATGATTCAGGCAAACCAATTTTGTATTTGTGAAAGGATGTATTGTTTTCTATTTTTTTTGATACCGACCCTTGAATTTGAATTGGACCGCATCTTTTAGTAGTGACTGTTGATGTGCCAATAGGATGCCGGTGACATGGAAAGTTATTGCTGATGTGCCTTTACTAGAATCAAGATTGATTGTGGGGACGCCATGTGGGGATTTAGGGGTTTCTAATTATAAAGAAAGATTTGTAAAGGAGGGCTGCATTTCTTTGTTTTGGCATCACTACATGCTTATAAGTTTGCTAATTCTCTGTGGTATCTCTTAAAATTATAAGCCTTGGAGCAATATTGAATTCCTTGTGGTGTCTCTTATAACAACTAACAGTGTATTGAATTCTGGAGATTTCTATGATTATCATTGGAATACCCGTTTAATACCCGGAACCGGTGGGTACCCGTGTTTTTAATCGGTTCCGGTTTTGGGTCCACTAATTTAGGAACCGGACCCGGAACCGAAAAAATAATAGGGTCCGGTTCCGGGTAGCATGGTACCCGGGAGGAACCAGACCCATTGACAACCCTAATTTGAACCTTTGTTATCTGCAATGCAACTTTTAAGAAATGTTAGACATGTTTTGGTAATATTATTATTTCACCTTTATTACTGCATGAATATTTTGTTTTAGACATAATATGTCTAATTGGTCGCACTTTCAAGTCATCACAAGGTGCTAAGGTATGTTTAACCTTTGGTGGAACATTCAACGTCCTACCAGGATATCCTTTGGCCAGAAGGTATCATGGTGGCGAAGGTCCCTATGTGGGTAATAATTTTCCTGTAACCCTACGCGTTCAGGGCGGAGACTGCTTTACTTCGACAGGGTATCTCTATAGGGGATATCTTATTTATTTTTATGCCTCATGATAGGAGCCATCACCCCGAGGATCCGAGTTTGACATATGCGCAGTTATGCCTTGCCTTGCCTCATCGTCACTCCTGACGGAGGGTGTCTATTCTAACCCAATTGTATCAATACTTAGATAATTTTTTATCAAAAAGTTTATTTCATTGATTAGTAACATAATACCTTTTGTCAGGGATAGAACATGGTGGGTCATTGCCCATTCCTTTCTTCTCCTGAGTAATCACCATTCTCTTATGGGTAGTACTTTTTTAGGTACATCACATTCCAAGGGTGTTGTACCACTTCTCCTTTTAGGGTTCTTAGGTAGTAAGACCCTTTTCCGGCGATGTCGTGTATGATGTAGGGCCCGTCCCATGTTGGAGCTAGCTTGCCCTACTCCTTCTTTCTTTGATATGGTGGTATTTGACGTAATACATATTCCTCAGCCACAAAGTTCCGAGGGATGACCTTTTTGTTGTATTCCCGAGCTAGCCTTCGTTGATAGTTTACCATCTTTTGCAGGGCTACCTCCCTTCTTTCCTCAAGGTCATCCAGCTTTTCTAACATCAAGTCTGTTGTTAGATTTTTCTCTCAAGCCTCCGTTTTTGTCGTTGGAAGTATAACCTCTGTTGGGATGACTGCTTCGGCTCCGTATGTCAACAAGAATGGAGTTTCCCCCGTAGATGACCTTCTTGTAGTTCGATAGGCCCATAGGACGTTGTGTAGCTGTTCGCACCACCTCCTTTTGTATACGCCTAGCTTCTTTTTTAAGTTCATTGCTATAGTTTTATTGGTTGCCTCCGCTTTTCCATTGCTCTTAGGGTATATTGGAGTTGACTTGTTCTTCTGAATGTTGAAGGTATCAAACAACATATCGATGTGTTTTCCTTGCAACTATTTGCCATTGTCTGAGACTATGGTGGCTGGTATTTCGAACCTGCATATGATTTGCTCAAACAAGAATTTGAAGACATATGTGTCTCTAATTCTTGCCAAAGGCTTTGCTTCCACCCACTTGGTGAAGTAATCCATATCCACGATAAGATATTTTCTTTTTGATGTTCCCTCTATTAGAGGTCCGACGATATCAACCCCCCATTTGAAAAATGCCCAGGGCTGATTACCGAGTTAAGCTCCGTTGCTGGTGCTTTGATTTTCTTGGCGAAGCGTTGGCATCTTTCACATCGCTTAGCCACGTTCTTTGAATCTTTGTCCATGCTTAGCCAATAGTATCCTTGCATTTTGGCTTTAACCGCCAAGGACCTTCTTCCGCTATGGTTGCCAGAATCTCCACTGTGTATATCATGGAGTATTCTCCTTCCTTCAGTTTGTGAGAGGCACCGCATTAGGGGTCCGAGAAATGACCTCATATACAGTATTCCATCACGAAGGTTGTACATTACCGCTTTTGACTCGGGTTTTCGAGCTTCTTTAACGTCGACTGGTAGTATACCTTTATCAAGGTACTGGTGGATCGGAATTCTCCAATCATCTTCCGCTTCGTTTCCGTCGCTTTCATCAGGCATAGATTGATCTTCGTCATACTCTTTTGCTTCTTCGTCTGATTCTTTCGCATCTTCGCTTGTTTTTCCCTTGTCTGCTTCTCTCATGACCCGAGTTTGAACGGCCAGAGCCTCCTCAGTGTCTAAGATAGGTCCTTCGATCGAAGGTTCGTATATCCTTCCAATTTGTACGGCTGTGGTGTCTATGTCCCTTAGCATAGAGGATATGAATGCTAAGGCGTCTGCGTGTCTGTTGTCCTTTCGGCATACACGTCTGAATGCTATGTTGCTGATTTTGGACGCGTGTTCCTGGGCTAGCTTCAAGTACGAAGATAGCATCGGGTCCAAAGTTTGGTATTTGAGTTCGATTTGTCTAATGACCAACTGAGAGTCACTAGTCAACCGAACATCTGATAAGCCTAGCTCCCGTGCCAAGCGTAAACCATGTATGAGCGTCTCGTATTCTGTGATGTTGTTGGTGTATTGTTTGAATTCTAACCTGAATGCGAAGATGAGTCGGTCTCCGGTAGGGGTTGTTATCACAATCCCTATACCTGCACCTTCTCCATTGGAGGAACCATCTACGAATATTTCCCACCTTCGTGAATTCTGAGGTTCCTGTAGGTCCTCCGGATCTTGCTTGTCTTCCTACATACCTGGGATGTTGCCTATTTCTGCTTCGTCGCTGAGAGGTAGGTCTGCCAGAAAGTCTGCTAAGATTTGTGATTTCTCAGCCTTCCTAGTTTCGAAGATTATTTAGAATTGTTTGATCATGGCATTCCATTTTGCCACCCTTCCAATTTTCTCTGTGCTGTCGAGAATTTGACCTATCTGAACCTTTGTGAAGACTCGGATGGTATGTGCGTCAAAATATATCCTTAGTTTTTGTGTTGCCACTACTAAGGCATATATGAGTTGCTCCACCTTGGTATAGTTACGCTCCGCTGAACTGGGTGTCTTGCTGATGTAATAGATGGGTTTTTCTCCTTTCCCTTGATCTCGTACCAATACCGCGCTCACATCGTAGCTTGTTGCTGCTAAGTAGAGAGTGAGTATTTTACCTGGCTCTGGTTTTTGTAAGATAGATACCGAGACCAGGTATTCCTTGATTTTTTGGAAAGCTTGTTCGCATTCCGTAGTCCACATGAACCTGCTTCCTTTCCTTAATGTATCGAAAAATGATTTGCATTTGTCCGATGATCTTGCTATGAATCTTCCCATGGAAGCTAAGATTCCATTTAATTTTTGTACTTCTTTCAGCATTTTTGGAGATGGAATCTCCATTATTGCTCTGACCCTTTCGGGGTCTACTTCTATTCCTCGCTTAGTCACAAGGTACCCTAGGAATTTTCCTGAGGTTACTTGATAGACGCATTTATGTGTCTATTTTCATCTCTTTTATGTATAGGGTTAGTACCCATTTTTGTACTAATTTTGGTATTTTACCCCTTTGTAGGTGTTTTTGGAGGAATAGGCTTTTGCGGCAAAATTGGCTCGAAAAGTTGTTAAAGGCTCCTGGGAGGACATTTGCTATTCGGACTCTCATTTTGGATAAGGGGTAACCCATTTCCAAGCAG
>JAJJMB010015001.1:1599775-1846428 GCA_023531105.1 Papaver atlanticum | reverse complement strand
TTGGTCAATGGTGGAATCCAGAGTCTCGGTATTTTCTTATTATTATTAAAACAATTTTATTTAATTTTCAAAAAAATCCTTCACAAGCCCGAGTTGAACGAACTTTACTCACCACTTTCACTACAACTTAAAATTCACATTATTACTCCGAGCGTACATTTCTCCAGATTGACTTTCATGTGAAAGTTTCTCATGGCTTTGAATATCTCCCTTAGGTATGATAGGTGATTTGTCGCCTCCTTGCTTTTGACAAGCATGTCGTCCACGTAGACTTCTAGTATCTTGCCTATCCATGGCTTAAAGATTTTGTCTACCAATCGCTGGTATGTTTCCCCCGCGTTCTTTAGTCTAAAAGGCATCCTTGTATAACAATACAAGCCTCGTGGGGTAAAGAACGCAGTATGCTCCTAATCTTGTTTTGCAAGTGTGATTTGGTTGTAACCGGAGTAACCATCCATGAAGGATAGCCTCTGGTGACCTTTGGTTGCATTGACTAGTTGGTCAATATTGGGTAGCGGGTAGCTATCCTTGGGGCATGCTTTGTTGAGATTGCTAAAGTCGATGCAGATGCGTACGCCTCTGTTTTTCTTAGGTACAATCACCATGTTGGATATCCACGTGGGATACTTGACTTCTCGTATGAATCCTGATGTTAGGAGTTTTTGCAACTCCTTCTCTACTGCTTCCTGGTAGATATCTGCCACTTTGCGGATACGCTGTTTGAATGGTGCAACTTCTATTTTGATCCGAAGGTGGTGGGATTCCAATTCGGGTCAATTCTTGGCATGTCTTCCATTGACCATGCGAAGATATTTGCGTAGTCACTTAGTATCCTTTTCAATTGCATCTCCTCATCCTCTTCCAGTAAAATTCCGATGGTGATCACCTTTGGCTCCTTCTCCATTCCGATGTTGATTTTCTTTGTTGGCTCCACTGGTGAAAAGGATGGTTTCTGAGGTTGTAGAGGAGTGCATTTCTGTAATTGTCATTTAGCAACAATTTCCGCTATCGGAGTGGCGGAGGTGCTTGCTTCTTGAGTTGAGGGGGCTTCGGGGGACTTTGAAGTCTCCATTCTTTAATTCATTGGCATTCTTTCTTCGTCTTTTCCTTTCGTGTTGCCGTGCAGCAACTCTTTCTTCGTTGAGTCTGACCTCCGCTAGATTACATAGCCTTGCGTCTTGTTGATCTCCTTTGATTTCCATTTCACCCATGGGTATTGGGAATCGAAGGTACTGATGATAGGTCGAGGCCGTGCCTCTTAAACGATGGACCCAAAGTCGTCCCATAATGACGTTGTAGGGCGAAGGTGCCTCCACAACACAGAACCTTGTCTTAGTTACTAAGGGTCCTGCGTGCACTTGCAAGACAATTTCTCCTTTTGGTCTAGAGACTGCTCCATTTAAACCGTATATTGTGCAAGTGGATGAATCCATTTTCTCAACTGTTAAACCCATACGTAAGTAAGGTTCGTAGAACAACACATTTAACGAGATGCCCCCATCAATGAGGACCTTCGTAACATTCCATCCATGGATTGGAAGGGTGATCACAAGTGGGTCGTTGTGCATCTCGACTTCCTAGTTGACATCTCTTGTTGAGAATGTTAATGGCGTAGCCATCCATTCTTACCAAGTGCTAGTTGGTGGTCCACTTAGCTTGAATACCTCGTGGGTTTCTAGCTTTCTTCTGTTTCGAGCCAATTCGAGGATATCTTCGAGTATCTCCTCTTGGCCTCCGTTTGAGAATATGATCATGTTAATGTATTTGCCATCCTGAGGTAGCTCTACCCTTTTCTTGGGGACTACCTCAGTATCAGCATGTTGTATCTGCACATACTCCATGAACTTGCCTTCATCTATGAATCTCTGGATCGTGTTGCTCAGGGGGTAGCATGTGTCAGTTGTATGCCCGTAGTATTGGTGGTACTCATAGTACACCTTAGCATCCTTTATTTTATTCGGCTGCTTTCCCCTAGTGTTAGGGTAAGGAAAGTCCGGCTTCGCTCCTTCATTACTTAGAATGTGGGAGAAAGTTGTGTTTAGCTTTGTGTAGACTTTATCTACAAAATCTTCTCTTCCTTTTCCTCTGCCTTTGCCATCTCCGTATTTTGATCTTTTGTCCCGAGAGATGGTTCTGCCCCCGGCTTCGTTTTGCCTCTTAGGTCTCTCCGGAATTGGTTCCAGAGAGTTCTTTCGTTGCGGAGCTGTTGTTGCCTTTGTTTGTGTTCTGGGGTTATCCTTTTGGATTTCTTCAAGTCTGATGTAGCGATCCTGGATAACCCGAAGCTCTCCTTCGGAATCGAGGGCTCGGTTGTGAAGCTCCACGAAGATAGCTGAGGTTCTATCAAGTGCGTACTTATAGCAATTAATGCTAATTTCTGGATGGACTTTCCCGATTGCTTGGCACGTCTTTTGCCACCTGTCTGTGTATTGCATTAATGCTTCCCGGGGTCCGATAGCTAAATAAAATAGCCTATCTAACCCTGCCTTTGTTGATTTGTTGTACATGTATGTCTCCAAGAACACCGTAGACAATTGCTCAAAAGAGTCAATTGAGTTTGCTGATAAATTATCATACCACGCCAATGTTGATGCCGTCAAGCTTGCAGGGAAGTACTTACAAAGTACAACCTCATCTCTTTCCCAAAATGCCAGGACACGAGTGTAGTACCGTAGGTGGGCTGCGGGATCAGAGGTACCGTTGTACGCCTGGAACATAGGTACCGGGCATTTTGCAGGGATAGGCTCCCTCAAAATGCGAAAGGATAGCGAAGATGTTGTTGCTTCCTGGAGTACCTCCTCCAGCCTTGCGCCTGCGTGGCCAGTTTTTAATCCTTGTATTTCTTTCCGCATCTTCTTCATCTGCTCCATAACCATGTTCACTTTGTGAGCATCTCTGGAAAATGTCTCATCATAATAAGACTGAGATGGCTTGTAAGTTGGATCCACCTCATTTGGATCGTGTCGTGCTTTCGTAGCTCCCCATGGTAGGTTAGCCTTTGGTGGATTAGGATCCACCCTTCGTCTTATTGAGATAGCTCCCTGCTCACGTGATGGGCTGTCATAGGCACAACAAATTAATTAAGATATTTCCCACTAATTAACTGGTAATATAGCGGTAGTAAGAGATCGTTCCCACAGAGAGCTGTGTAATTGATAGGTTATTTGTATTAGCAAAATAAAGTAAATAACAAAAGGGGGGTTTGATTGTAAGATAAGTAAAAAGACAATAATAAAGAAAAGAGATGATTAAGGAATCCTTCGCCGTTACCAAGCGTTAACAGGATTAGAATACTTATCTATCTTCCGTTAGAACCATTCATCACCAACCATAGAATAGAAGGTACGCTTAGCTATCCCCAAACTCTTTGTATCACTGGATAACAAGTACGCTTAGTCACCGGATTCTATCCAACTGAGCCGCCTTGAGGTACAATTACAAGGTGTAACTCGATCGAACGCTTTAGGGTTTGTGAATTTAGGTTTGATTCCAGCAGTTAAACTCAGTACGCTCGGTTCACTTACTGGTGTTGTTTCCACACATGATTGCTTTACAAAATCCCTCTGCAAGGTCTCATGTTCTCTACTTGTGTAGGAGATAATCGACAATTACGGATCGCTCAACTCTCTACTAGCAATAGAATGATCAATAGACTAATCTGGTTGCGCACCCAAACCAATCTAAGAATCAATCATAAACCCTAGATATAATGAAAACAAACGATGATGATTAAAACTTCAAATAGATTTGTATTACTAATAAAGCTTCACGCTTAGAACATTGAATTCATCCTTAATCAACAAAGGATTTAGCTACTCATATTACAAAGAAGATGAATAATGGTGGTCTCCCCCTAAAAGGGTAAACCCTAGGTTTAGATGTCGAACAAACCCTAGCTTATAATATGAGATTATCGATGATGTTCTTTGGAAGGCCTAATACCTATTTATATAGGTTTACAATGCTTGGCCTCCAAGTATCTAGTTTGGTTCAAGAACCCGACCCGAAAATACGAAATAAGGACCCTAACCGTGAGTTTTGGCCTTCCATGGTATGCATACCCGTATGCATACTTGAAAATAAGTATGCATACCCGTTTGCATACTTGCTTGTCTTCGGTATTGGATAAAAAGCTTGTTTTCCCACAACTTCTTCGTACGAACTCGGAATGACCTCATTCTTTTTGCATTATTTTCCTATTTCAATTCTCTTCAAGATGGTGATGAGAAATCCTGAATTTGAATGAGTTAAGATCGGTCTTTGGCCCGTCTCTTTATTTTGAGCGTTTTGCTCCTTTTCGTCGCACTTCTTCCACTCCTCTTGGACTTGGGCACTTGGATACTTGGAATACTTCTCTTCTTAGCTATTTTTAGCACTTTGTAGCTCCTTTTTGGATGATTCACCTAATAGAGATGTTGATGGGGAAAAATGATTTGCTGGTTTTCTAGGGAACGGAGAGACGACCGAACGGATGGAGGCTCCTCAACCGAGAAAACTGCCTAACCTCAAACAGATGCACTGCACGGGAGTGCTTTTAAGTTCGAGAGATCAATCTGTAGGACTCCGGCCTAAACTAAGACAATGGCCATTCCAGAGTCAATTCGTTCACAAAGAGGGAAGAGGGTTGATCTGTAGGAGGGAAGCTGAGAATTTTGTGAGATCAATGATGATCAAGGATTGTGAATTTGTTGTGGGTTTCTGCAAGTTTTCTGTGAACTGTTGAGTTCGAATAAGTTCTGGTCGATTGATGGAATTCTTGAGAGTGATTACTCGAAAAATTGTGTGTCCCCCAATCGTGGATTCAGAGACTTATTTATATTGCCAGAATAGTAGACACATTGATTTCCAGTAAGTGTGACGGTTGCTTGAGTGAAAGAGTGGGAAAGTGGGAAATCGTGTGTCAACCAGTTCCAGGTCGTGCGGAGACTTGGTTGATTGTCCACCCACTACTTTGCTAATTCCCTCAACTGCTTGCATGACTTACTCACATTTCTCACCGTGGATGAACACACGTGCTGTAGGACGCCATACCAAAACCCTAATTGATATCCCCCATGTGACGTGATTGATGTCTCACGAACATGGAGTCTGCAAAGTAGATGTGTATTTGATTAATCAGCCATTGACTAGATTAGACAGTGAGTCTAAGTTTCATTGAATTGAGCATGGTTGACGAATGATCAGTGATTCATGGATTAAACATGTCTGTTAAGACGTATAGTTCTTGAATCAACATGATGATAGCTTGAGCAAATATTGCTCGTATGATAAATCGTTGAATATTGATAGTTGAATCAATATTACCACTCTGAGCAATGTTGCTCGCATCTGAGTAAAATTATTGAATATTGATGGTTAAATCAATATTCCTCGTTTGAGCAAATGTTACTCGTCAGAGCGAATATTGCTCGTTTGATGAATTATGGGTAGCATGACCAAATAAAATATTAATTAAAATATTGGTAGCTGGACCTAATATTATATAATTAATTAAGATGTTGATTGCTGGATCAACATAAAATTATTAGTTTATAAATTTGCTCAAAATTATGATTTGCAGTTCGAAACCCTAATTTTGATCGACTGCTGATCAGTTGGTGATTTGTTGAAAATCAATCACTGAGCGAAGGAGGGACCGACTACATGTAGTGCCCAGGTGCTCGTGTGAGCATGCACCAAAGTCCTTTGTTGACCAGTTGGTGAGAGGATGATTAAATGCTGGTTTAATCATTTATTAAAATAGTGCTCGTCTGAGCATTAGGTAATAAAACCTAATTATGGAGAAGTGAGGGACCGGCCAAGAGGGCATGAGACCGTCCCTTGGTGGTCGTGGGACCATCTGATGGTCGTTTGAGCAAATTCCAAATTGGTTGGAAAGAGTTTGGACCCAATATGAGCAATTGAGCAAATTAGATCAAAATTATAAAGATGTGTGGAACCGGCTCCTTGCAAGCCTTAGGGCCGGCCTTGGTCGGTCAAGGAAGCATGCCCGTGTCACCATAATGTCCGTGTCTCAGTCCTGAGAGTTTTGGTATATTCTGGTGTGCGTTTGAACAATATTTTGGATTTTCAGAAGAGTTTGATCTTTGACTGAAATTCTTGATTTTGCTCGATTGAGCAAGTAGAACTTTGCCCATTTGATCAATACTTTGAGAATATTAAAATAATAATATTTTAATATTTTTCATGAGTAGCCTAGTCGGTCATGTGACCATTTGACTTTTTGGCTTTTTTACCGTTTGAGCAATATTCGAGAAAATATGGAAAACGAGGGTTTTTGCTCAAATGGAGGAGTTTCATGAGATGAGGGAAATAATAATTATAAAAACAAGGGATTGCAAGGTGTGGGACCGGGCATGGCTAGGGCATGGCCAGACGGCTAGGTAGCCCGGTCCCGTGACACCTTCCCCTATTTTTATTATTTTTCATCTTTGAAGGAATATATGGAGAAACCGTGAGTTTTGCTCAAACAAGGAAAGTTGCTCGAATGAAGGAGTCTTCATGAGATCATGAAAATAATAAAATAATAAAAAATAAAGGAAGAGACGTGGGGCACCGGCCACGGCGGCATGACCGGCCGGCCGGTGGGCCCGGTCCCTAGGCGCTTCTTTTATTATTATTTTTATTATTTTCTCTCTCCTATTTTGCGTGAGTTTCCTCGTTTGTCCATATTTTTGAATGCCCGTTTGTGCATTTGGGTGCTCGTTCGTGCATCATCGTTGAGTATACTTGCACCAATTTCTTGGGGCTTACTCGGTGATAGTCCAGCGATTGTTGGATATTTATTACTAATTCATGAAATTCAGCTTAGAATGATTCATGAAACAGAGTAATAAAATGAATTGAGTATCTATTACTAATCCATGGAATTCAGCCGGGGAATTCAAGGAACAGAGTAATGAGATAAAGTTGTTATCTATTACTAATCCATGGAATCTAGCCGGGGATAGCCATGGAATGGAGTAATGCGATATAAAAGATTATTTTCTAGGAATTCAGTTGGCGAATGACACTAGAGTTAATCTATGTGCAGAATCGAGATATGAGATAGTTGAAGCATCATATTCGTTCTGAGGGGTGTATAGTCAAGGAACAACGAACGGCGTGATGTCCTGAAGGCGTTAAGCCTTCTAACAAACAATTATGTCTAGAGAACCGCCTGAATCTATACATGGTCTCTAGTCAGGGAAGTGACGTCCTGAAGGCGTTAAGCTCTCTAACAAACAATTATGTCTAGAGAACCGCCCAATCCTCGAGATTCTATATAGAGGTGGTCTCTCTACGTAATCAGGGAGCAACGAGCAACATTGACGTCCTGAAGGCGTTAAGCCCTCTAATAAACAATTATGTCTAGAGAGCCGCCCAATCATTTGATTCTACGTAGAGGTCACGATGAAATATGGGAGGCCTTTCGAGAAACATATTCATCATGGATCTGAGAGGAATGCTCACTCAGTCAGAGATCGTGAAATGGTTCACGGATCATAAAATATGAATCGTCACATGCATTCCTGAAGCCGGGTCAGAAACATGCAGTATCATGATTTTATGATTTTATCCCTTGTTGAAAATCCACCATCAACAAGAGACAATAAGAGAAAACAAGAGTAATAATATGAAAATATGCAAGAATAATAGCTTAAACAAGTATGGAATGGACACTAAAATCATAAGAATTATGCACTTATCAAATTCCCCCACACTTAGCTTTTGCTAGTCCTCGAGCAAACTAAATAAAACTAATCCTAAATACACCAACTCCATGTCGTTGAGAAAAAGGTTGCACTTAGCTAATGCAACGTGCCTTTAAACCCCTAGGTGTCCCTAGTGGACGAGTTATAGTCTCGTGAGGGTTTACAAGAGGTATACCCACAAAACCTACTCCAACTTCTCGCCTTGGAAGAACCACTAAGGATAGACACAAAGCAGAAAGCCAAATAATTAGCTTGCATAAGTTCTTTAGCTGCAAACATCCCACATACATTCCAATCATCACACATAAGCAATTACTTATGTGTGACATTCAACCTGATTGCAAAACTCTACTAAGATAGTCACCGTACTTGTTGCAATGTTTGCCACAACACTCGCATACTGAAATCACATGGATAGATAAGAGAATGGAAATAGAAAAGTGAAGTGTGCAAATGTTAACTAAAGTGAAAGATTTTACCCACAATACTGCTATCCAAGTATCGAGAACCTCATCAATAGTCTTTTTGACTTGCTATATAATGATGATAAGTTTTTTTTTCCATCGACTACATGATTAGTCCGCAATTCCGGACCTATCACAAAATTATTAATGAGGAACCTTAAATATATATATGTTTTTTTTTTTTTTTGTTTTTTGGCTCACTCTTTATGAGTGTAAGACAATTGTCTATGGGGCTTTTATATACTCAACCAATGATTACCTTGTTATCCACGGTAGTATCAGGATCCCACCAAATCACTTTAGAGAAATATATAACTGCAAAAATGAAAAGAAAGTGATTCAGTAATGATTAATTGCGAGGATGAATCTTTCAAACGACTACCATGCTATTGCTAGCATCTGAGTTTCGCATCCAATTATGAACGTATATATAAAGATTTTAGAACGATAAAGTGGAACTTAATCCATAGCTATAAGAACTTGTTTCAACCTAAAAAGGTTTAGAGTGTCATCTTAAATAGCTCATAGTTACTCCAAAAGATGAAGTCTCAAGAATGCAAGAAATCAAAGAGTATTATTATTATTATTATTATTTTATTTTATATATATGCAAGCCAAACATGCTTAACTACTCCCCCACACTTAAACTCAACATTGTCCTCAATGTTCAAAACCGAAAATTCTGATTTCTGACATAACAGCCTGGAAAAACTCGAAAACTGTACAAATGGGTAGGGAACTAGGAAAAACATCCTAAATGAAAGATGTTCGTCTACGTCTTTTCTATAACTTTTCAAAAGGGAACAGTGTTTTGATAAACAGTCTGACTTTTATGGCCTCCGGACTGACTGACATGCAATCTGAAAAAATTATGGAAAAATACCAAAACTCAAATGTCAAGGCCTATCGCTCCAACTTAACAGACTCCGAATTCATATTTTCTTTTTGGAAAAGAAATATGAGTCTGTACTATTTAAAATTTGGGGTCAACCACTCAAATCGGACTTTGTATGAAGTATCGAGAGCTGTTTTCGTGACAAGTGTGAAGTCAGAAATTTCTGACGATAATTTGTCAAAACTTTCATTATAGATATAGGACTTTGTAAAATCTAAGATGGGAATGCAAGATATGATATGAAAACTAAGAAACTAAAACGAAAGGGATAGAGATACAAAACCGATGGGTTTCCTCCCATGTAGCGTTTGGTTTAACGTCGTCATCCCGACGTTATTGTTATCGTCCATACACCAATAATCTGAAAATTTGGTAATCCTTCCAAATAACAATCTGCAGTTCAAATAACAGCTTCACAAAAACATTAGCACAAAATATAAGTATTGAAGCTATCACTTCATTGAAGTTTCCCCCACACTTAGTCCTTTCTACACTCGAAAGTGGACAAAGAACATAGAATTTGTGAACTTCAAAAGGTTCCTCATCTTGGTGAACCTGCACAATACTCGAATCAAACACATAAAGTGGTGGATACTTAGAAGCAAAATAATTCTTAAGGATATTAATAGCACATATACCCAAACCTAAGTGAGGTAGCTCCTTTAAAATCGGGTTAACGACTCTTTCGGAAACTATTTCAATTGGGAGAGGAGAATCAAAAGATATAGAATCATGCAAAGGATTAGACAAACCTTTCACAATCTCTTGTATTACGGGATCCTCGTCATTTTTAAATAATTTCAATGAATTATTTACCTCATTTGTATCGTGGTCCTCTATCAAACTATTTAGCCATTCTTTGTCTGCTTCCACTGTAATCTCAGCATCATTATAATCCTTGGAAAGCTCAATTGGATCTTCCACGACTTTAATCAATTTGGTTTCATTCTCAATCCCAATCTCTTCAACAATATCGTCATCGGAATCAGAATCCTCTCCCAAAAAGTCCAGTTCAGTGATGCAACTCATAAAATCTCCGTTTAAGTACGTTACACCATTTATAACAATAGATATGTCATACCCAATCTCCTCCTTTTGAATAGGCGAAGGATCTTTATTATGATCCAGAGTTGTTGCAAGGACTTTCAAGAAGTTGTTCATCTTCATCAGAATCATTGTCAACCTCAAAATCGTCAACATCCCAACGACGTTCGAATTCCATGTCTATGGCCTTCTTAATTTCTTCAAGAGTCTCTTGTGATGCGCCGGCTTCTTCCAGTTGGTTGTATCGCGTAAATAGTTTTCTGATGTTAACACGCTTTCCACCGTTATTCACAATCTCCTCTTTTGGAAAGAGTGAAGGAAAAACACGATAAAGAGGAATAGGTTTTGATTCAGTATCACAACTTTTTAGTTCCAAACTCTCTGTCATCTACACATTACTAGAAAATAATTGGTCAGAAGCATAACTATCCTTCCATCCTCGTGATTGTTCACTTACATGCCCATCATAAGGTTGTTGACATGTATGAGAATATCCATAAGGTTCCGTGGGATATTGATCATAGCCAAAGGATTGGTTTTGATTATACCCATAGGATGGTTGGTAGTTGTCATATGAATGAGATTGAAAACTATATTGATTACCATTGTTGAATGTGTAATCTTGTGCTCTGTACATGTTATTTCCGGAAGGAAAAATGACGACTCACAAGAAAGAGAAAATCAAAACAAAAATCAAAAACCAAAAATAAAAATAAAAACAAGCTAAACAAATAACAAATCAATTAGCAACTGCTCCCCGGCAGCGGCGCCAAAATTTGTTGGGCTGTCGTAGGCACAACAAATTAATAAAGATATTTCCCACTAATTAACTGGTAATATAGCGATAGTAAGAGATCGTTCCCACATAAAACTGTGTAATTGATAGGTTATTTGTATTAGCAAAATAAAGTAAATAACAAAAGGGAGGTTTGATTGTAAGACAAATAAAAAGACAATAATAAAGAAAAGAGATGATTAAGGAATCCTTCGCCGTTACCAAGCGTTAACAGGATTAAAATACTTATCTATCTTCCGTTAGAACTATTCATCACCAACCGTAGAATAGCAGGTACGCTTAGCTATCCCCAAAACTCCTTGTATAACCGAATAACAGGTACACTTAGTCACCGGATTCTATCCAACTGAGCCGCCTTGAGGTACGCTTACAAGGTGTAACTCGATCGAACGCTTTAGGGTTTGTGAATTTAGGTTTGATTCCAGCAGTTAATCTCAGTACGCTCGGTTCACTTACTGGTGTTGTTTCCACACATGATTGCTTTACAAAATCCCTCTGCAAGGTCTCATGTTCTCTACTTGTGTAGGAGATGATCGACAATTACGGATCGCTCAACTCTCTACTAGCAATAGAATGATCAATAGACTAATCTGGTTGCGCACCCAAACCAATCTAAGAATCAAACATAAACCCTAGATATAATGAAAACAAACGATGATGATTAAAACTTCAAATAGATTTGTATTACTAATAAAGCTTCACACTTAGAACATTGAATTCATCATTAATCAACAAAGGATTTAGCTACTCATATTACAAAGAAGGTGATGGTGGTCTCCCTCTAAAGGGGTAAACCCTAGGTTTAGATGTCGAACAAACCCTAGCTTATAATATGAGATTATCGATGATGTTCTTTGGAAGGCCTAATACCTATTTATATAGGTTTACAATGCTTGGCCTCCAAGTATCTAGTTCGGTTAAAGAACCCGACCCGAAAATACGAAATAAGGACCCTAACCGTGATTTTTGGCCCTCCATGGTATGCATACCCGTATGCATACTTGAAAATAAGTATTCATACCCGTTTGCATACTTACTTGTCTTCGGTATTGGATAAAAAGCTTGTTTTGCCCACAACTTCTTCGTACGAACTCGGAATGACCTCATTCTTTTTGAATTCTTTTCCTATTTCAATTATCTTAGAGATGGTGATGAGAATTCCTGAATTTGAATGAGTTAAGCTCGGTCTTTGGCCCGTCTCTTGATTTTGAGCGTTTTGCTCCTTTTCGTCGCACTTCTTCCACTCCTCTTGGACTTGGGCACTTGGATACTTGGAATACTTCTCTTCTTAGCTCTTTTTAGCACTTTGTAGCTCCTTTTTGGATGATTCACCTAATAGAGACAATAAGAGAAAACAAGAGTAATAATACGAAAATATGCAAGAATAATAGCTTAAACAAGTATGGAATGGACACTAAAATGTTTAGGTTTGAAAATAGTAGTTCGGGATGTTCGGACTTCATAGTTCACATACCAGTATCATGAAGTGTTTTATATATTGCAACTGGTATGTGTACCATGAAGTCCAAACATCCCGAACTACTATTTTCAAACCTAAACATTTAAGAACCTTAAACACAGATCAAGTTAGGTAGAAATGAACTATAAGCAAGGTACATGGATCATTATAAGTACTATAAGCAAATAAAAAAACAAATCTTGCTCAAGTTTATGGACATACCTTTTTAGAAGAATCCAATCGAATTCTACAGCCTTACCGAACATAATTTGTGCGCCCCAATTCTCGTGCTTCCCTCACCATATACATAACAGAGCATTCCTTGGTGAGGATGCACTAACAACACACTCAAGTTGTGTTTAGGTGAGCAATGTCTTTCTCACCACAAGTGACTTTTGGATTATCATGAAAGACATCACTTTTAGAATCTGTCACATCCAAATCCATCTAGAACTTTTTAAGTTCCCACATTATGGATACTGCCTTCTCCATAGTCATGGAATTTTATGGGAGATCATTACTTTTCACACTCAAAACATCATTGAATTTCTTTGGTATCCACTTCTGAGTGCGTTTAGGAACAATCGGAACCTTCTTCCCATTACTCTCTTCTAGAATTCTCGGAAGAGAATCGGATTGACTATTCGTTTGCAAGTTAGTCTTTCTCCAACTGGGAGCATCGGATCTTTTCTTCGCCTTTATGAAGTTATCCTTTTGATAACCATTACGATTGTGAAAAGGATTCGTATGACGTTTATATGCAAATCTAGGTTTATCACAGCAATGATTCCTTTGCCTAAAGGTTGGACAGTTACAACCTGTAATGTTAAGGGGATTAGTCTTAACATATGATCTTGGTTTCACAACTTCTTGTGATGCCCAAACAAGAACGTCATGAAGTTTCTCATTCCTCGTACGGAAACGACATCTCCTTTCAATATGACCTTTATTTCCGCAATAGTGGCAAACATAAGGAATGTTCTTACCTCAATCCGTGTGTGCTGACTTTGGAGGTTGATATACTTTCCTCTTTTGAACCTTAACTGTCGGTAAAGGTATTTCACTTTTTCCATCAGTGGAAACCTTTTGTTGAGAAGTATCACTAGCCTTGACAAATTTTACCTCTTTGCTAGTACTTGGAGCATCTATTCCCTTATAGCCCAATCTCGTGTATCGCGATGATTTTTACTTGCTCCTAGCATAGTGTTTAATTTGCTTGAACTAGTATTGAACTTTTTCAAGTCATCTTCCAACATCTTGATTTTATCAAGAGCAGCAGCTAAATCAGCCTATAGGCGTTTTTCTCGAGCGAGATACGCGCCTTCTCTGTCATCAAAACTTGCTTGCTGGGAGTTAATCCTTGCTTCAATTTTTGCACAGTTTCTCTTCTAACAAGAAGTATTTTTGATAAACACGATCACATTCAAGTGATTTTCTACTCAGGTTTTCCTCAGTATCTTTGAGGATCGATTCGCAAGAGTGATTCCAACCATAAAGACCTCCGTAAATCCTTTTCAATTTTTTGTTTTCTCGACATAGAGGAGTCAGAAGAGGTGTGACATGAGAAGTTGTAATCTTCTTCATTTTCAATGAATCCAAAAACTTAACATACTCTGAAACTTCCTCATCAACATCTCTATCAATATCTGAATCACCTTCATCAGAAAGTTCATCTAACTGTTCTTCTAGGCGTGTTTCCCAATCAACAGTTTCTACATTCAGAGAATGTTTATATATTGACTTAGATGTGACAATCTCTCAGGTGAATTCAAGCTTTGAATATCATCTGGTAATTTCTTACCTGGTACGTTATTAGAGATAAACTCATCCATAATAATTAGATTGCTACAAACACAGCCTTATGAGGTCTTTAACGTGTTTGCCTGCTCTGATACCAATTGAAAAAGCGAGGGTCTAACAACCTCACCCAATATTTCGCTTAGCAATCTGTATGGACTAACTCCAATATACTTTTAATAGAATCAACTAGACAGTCAGACTCAATCTTAATAAAAAGTATATCAAAGAGTTGTATCTCAATTTCTCGATTCAATACTTACTCAAGCAAATAAAAATCTGCGAGCCTAATTGAATACAAGAGAAATTAACTTGAACGGTACCAAAGACCAATGTTCAAGGATCAATCAATTTCAATCAACAACCAAAGGTTGAATTTACCAATTGATCGATTCAATGCACAACCTGTGATATTTCAATTATATTACAAAATATAATGCGGAAAAGAAATAACACAGACACCATAAGTTTTGTTAATGAGGAAACCGCAAATGCAGAAAAACCCCGGGACCTAGTCCAGATTGAACACACATTGTATTAAGCCGCTACAGACACTAGCCTACTACAAACTAACTTCAGTCTGGACTGTATTTGAACCCCAATCAATCTCACACTAATCCAAGGTATAGTTACGCTCCTTACGTCTCCGATCCCAGCAGGATACTACGCACTTGATTCCCTTAGTTGATCTCACCCACAACTAAGAGTTGCTACGACCCAAAGTCGAATACTTTAATAAACAAATCTGTATCACACAGAAAAGTCTACAAGAATAGATAAATCTGTCTCCCAAAGAAATACCTACGAGTTTTGTTTCGTCTTTTGATAAATCAAGGTGAGCAGGAACCAATCGATAACCCGAACTTATATTCCCGAAGGACAACTTAGAATTATCAATCACCTCACAATAATCTTAATCGACTAGCGAAACAAGATATCGCGGAATCACAAACGATGAGACGAAGATGTTTGTGACTACTTTTCTATCTTGCCTATCGGAGAAATTAATCTCAAGCCAATCTTACGATTGCACTCAATCACGATAAAAACAACAAGATCAGATCACGCAACTACAGAGAAAATAGTTGGGTCTGGCTTCACAATCCCAATGAAGTCTTTAAGTCGTTAACCTACAGGGTCTCGGTAGAAACCTAAGGTTAAAGGAGAATCGACTCTAGCTTATACAACTAGTATCACACAGGAGGTGTGGGGATTAGGTTTCCCAGTTGTTAGAGTTCTCCTTTATATAGTCTCCAAATCAGGGTTTGCAATCTAGTTTACCTTGGTAACAAAGCATTCAATATTCACCGTTAGATGAAAACCTGATTAGATTCAAGCTAATATCTTTCAACCGTTAGATCGAACTTAGCTTGTTATACACAAATGAAATATACGTCATTTAGGTTTGAGTAACTGTACCTAAACGTGTACACCTAGTTGGTTTAACAGTAGTTAACCAATGGTAAGCCATATGAGCACTTTCATATCAACCTTATTCATCTTCACCATAACTAGTCTAAATGACTCAAATGAACTAGTTCGAGAGTTGTTTAATTTCTTAGATCTTATAGAAGTATACAAGACACAATCGAAGCAAAATCGGTTTTGATTCACTCGAATCGATTCATGAACATTATAGCCACGGTTTTCAAATTGCATTCCTTAATATATAAATGTTTTAGTTCATAAACAAACCAATTTTAGAAAGTAACACACTTAAGTATGCATACGAGTATGCGTACTTAAGTAACCGGATTTGAGTTTGTTTTGGTTTCCAAACTCAGCAGAAATTTACGGACGTGAACTTTCCGCCAGTATGCATACGAGTACGCATACTTAGATAACCAGATTAAGTTGGTTTTGATTTCCAAACTCAGCAGAAATTCACGGTCATGAACTTTCGCCAGTATGCGTACCCCAGTCTCCATTAACCATTTAGTACACACACAAGTATGCATACATTTGGTTCCCGGTTTTTGACTTATACACTAATGCGCGAACACATTATATGCTTATATCCAAAGATGGTTACATGTTCTAAACTCTTTATTTCAATCATTGAAACATTCTTAGAGGATGTTAAATAGAGGTTATTCACATGCTATTCTTCATCAAAGCAATTTTCAAGATATTGAAATAATCAACATGACTTTCGTCACTTGTAAAGATGAACTTGGCCAAAGCGAAAGCTTACCAACACATATTTCGAGAAATAGATAAGCGAGATAAACTCGGCTCGAAATAGCAAATGTGTATAATCGAAGTCTATGTAGCAATACGACTTTTGTCTCAAGATAGGAGATAGAGTAGATAGACTTTTGAGTGATAGATAAGTTCAAGTCTCCACATTCCTTTTTGTCGATGAAGATCCACCAATTCCTTGAGTAGTTCTTCGTCTTTGCATGATGAACGCCGTGGAGTCTAGAGCTCAACTACACTTTCTATCCAAGTCCGAGACTTAGCTATAAGTAGACTAGAAATCAAGACTTATAGTTTTGGCAACTAAACTTGACAACAAGCTTGAGATAGCAACGCTTGCGAGTTCGACCGAGCAGTGCTCTAACACATATTTTGTCAACGACTAAATTAGTTAAAGTATATTATTCAATTGACAAATCTTTAATTGACTATAGATTGAGGTAGTTTTTGCATATGATATGTTCGAAAGACGATCAAAGAAGAAAGAAAAATATAATGTTCTTTCTCTCAATAGAAACTACAAAAAATAAGAAATAAAACTACAAAAAATAAGAAATCGATTGATACAATATGATGATGGAATTGTGAAATTTCATTAATAATTAATTAACATATGGTACGATATGATATGTATGTTTTTGTTCTTCATTTGTTATTTTGAGACTTTTTCAAATTCGTAAATCTACCGCATCTAATCCGCCCATCTGTCCTCCAGCAGATATCATATGCGCCAAATGATGGACTGGACGTTGGTAATTTTTTTGAATCCGCCATTTAAATGGGCTGGGCGCAAATGACACCAAATCCGCTCCCAATCTATTATTGCTCACTGCTACTTCATAGGGTTTGGGGGGAAATATTTTAAACCATATTTCTTCCTCGGAACAAACTAATCAGACTTGTTTTTGGATATACTGGTCCAACAAAAAAGTGTTTCCATTAAGAGCATCCACAATCATGGAATTAATATGGTATAAATACCATATTGGTGCGGCAATGGATATAGTAATACATGGTATTTATACTATTTGAGTTTAGCAATTTCTAATTTAGCACGCCAGGTTTCGAACCTTGCGCAATGTTTCTAGCAGTTACAAAAAATTCTGGTTGTGTATAAAATTAAGCGCGGTGTACACATCAAAAATGTATGGTGTAGTTTTAAACTCTTCTAAAATCAGGCACAGTTTTAACTACTCATAAAGTTGGAAAGGTGTTTAAAACACCGCCATATTTATAGCCTACAAAAATAACGACTCTTTTTTATAATAATAGTGGCACGATTCGTTATTTTTGGGGATGTAAAAGCTGACTCAAATCAATCCATTTTAATAAGTAAGAGTAATTTATTTTCACCACAAACAAAACTATCAAAGTTTGTTTAAAATAAAACCAGCCTTTTAACCATTAAGTCCATCACTAAATGTGGTTGCAATTTAGTACAAATGAAGATAAAATCATTTGTCGTGCTTATTTGGCAATAATTCAAGATTTTATTATTATTGGAACTGATCAAGATGGTAAAATATTTTGGAAGCGTGTTCTTGAGAGTTACAAAACAATTATGCCTCAATTAGGCTCATGAACATAATCTTTCAAAATCGATACCAACTTTGTATATAACAAAATTAAAAGAAGTGGACGAAAAGTATCACATTGGATGAAATGAGACTACGAAGGTTTACTATAACATGCAATATGTTCAACTACCCGTAGTAATTAATTGATGCATGTTTGAATTTGTAGGTACTGAAGCCAAAGTTCGTTATTAACTAGCAGAGAAAGATCATAAGAGTGTCACAAAATATTGAAGAGCAACGAGATTAATTAAGAAAAATCGACTGTTAGTAGATGATTACACTGATTCATCATCCGAAGGTCGGAGAACTCATTAGAAGAAGATGATGAACATTGCGGTTTAGCAAAATAAGTAAAGGTTACTAGTAGAATAAGTTAATACTAACTAAAAAAATACCAAAAAATTGACAAGCAATACAAAATCTAGTAAATACTATGTCAAAGTTACTATGATGCAAAAGATTTTCCAAGATTTTCTTGAAGTCTTTATTTTAAGTTTTTAGTGTCTACTTTATATCATGTAAGAAAAGACGTAGCATTATTAATTAATTCGAAAATTAGAACTTCTTATTGTATAATTGAAATTAGATTATATTTTTAATTTATCAGTATTTCGACTTACATTTGACTAAACCTTACATTGAAATGAGTAAAATTGAGAATTAGGAAATTAAAACTTAACCTAATTAAAAACATGTAACAAGCGTGGATTATATTTGGGCAACACTTTTAAGATATCGTAACAACTTTTATATTGGAAATCCTTTTTTTTTGTGCCACCAATTCACCAGACACACTCGTTCCACGTCAATATAGTTTTCACTAACCATTCGCCTTTGATTGCCTTGCATTACCGTAACAATATGCAAGGTTACTTCCCTTGATTAAAACGAAGCGAGCATATAAACTTTTTCATCTTGATTATTGAGGTTCATTGTTTCTACTTGAAATTTCTAAAATATGGTTTCCCACGGTATGTCTTATTGTTGTGCATTATTGATTTTCTAGTGTAACAAAAACATAATTCCTGCAAATGCATTCATCTTCAACTATTATAAATTTATGACCCAAAACTACCATCTATAATACAATACATAAGGGGTTTTTAAGCGTTGGACGAACGGATAACATTTTGAGAGACAAAAGGATGATCCGACCATCCCAGTCTAATCCTAGCCAAAGACATCCGATGGATGTAAGAGTTGTAACCTCTTTTCATTATAAATATCCATATTGAATGAATTCCCTCCCTCATAATTAGGATCATAACATAAAAGTTAAATGTGAATTTTTTATTATTAAGAGCATTAATACTTATATCTTTGCAGATACAAACATGTATAGTTAATATTACTACTTTGAACAAATTATCTATCTTTTATCAACTTGGAAATAAAGAACAACAGTAAAACTTTTGTCAACATAAAAAATAAAATAATTCATTTGCTATTTGGGATGGTTAAATATGATTAGGTGTTATCAATAAAAAATTTGAATAATAGCATGCACGTATGTTAACTCAAATAGGGTCGAATTTTCAACAATAGCGTAAACTAATCATAATTTTGAAATACAGGTTATTCAGTCTCATCTTTCATGCTGTGTCGTTACGGCACGGGTTATTTCTAGTATTACACAAAATTAGAAAATAGTGACTTGTAGAAAAGATGAGAGTAAACTGGTGAATGTTGTTTTAGATTAAGGATAAATTGAGAACTGATGTGAGTTGATATGAGGTTGAAGTTGAGTACTTATAGGGTGAAGGATTTATAGCCGCTGAATGAACTAGCACCGGGCGACGTAGACTACACAGAGCGATCCAGTCTCCGCTGCTGGCGGTTAAACTTGACCGTGCGGTTTAGTTTCTATCGAGAGGTCAAGACTCTATCGCTCGATAAACTCTCCACCCTAACTGGCTAAACATCGCTCGACTTAGCTAGTTATGTTTGCCACTTTGTCATGCACATAATAGGTGCAAAAATGGCAAATTAACCCATAAACCATTGCCCATACAAACCGGCCTAAAAAAGAACTAACCCAAAAAAGAAATTAGGGTTAGTCCAATACCCATAAGTAGCCCTTGACTAAGTTTGACTTGACCATTTCCAAAGTAGTATATAAAAAACAAACATAATTTGTTCTCCCCTAAAATCAAGATCTAAACCCTAAAGAAAGAGTGACTGGGAAAGATGAGGGCTTTAGATGAAGCAGAAACCACAGCAGTATTCGAGAAATTATTCAAATTCACCGGAAACAATCTGAAAAACATCATTGAGAAACCATCACATGAAGGTCCAGATAAAGAACCAGGTAGATATTGTTTCCGTTTACAAAAGAACAGAGTATTCTATGTTTCAGAATCACTAGTTAAAAGAGCTACAAATATAAGTAGAGAGAAACTGATATCATTAGGTATTTGTATTGGCAAGTTTACTAAAGGTGGTAGTTTTCATTTAACTATACAGTCTCTGAACTTATTAGCTGATAATGGTAAACATAAAGTATGGTTAAAACCAACTTCAGAGATGAGTTTTCTATATGGGAATCATGTTTTGAAAGGTGGGTTAGGAAGGATTACTGAGAATACTGTTGCTGGTGACGGTGTTGTTGTGTTTTCAATGACTGATGTGCCTTTAGGGTTTGGGATATCAGCTAAAAGTACTCAAGATTGTAGGAAGTTAGACCCTAATGGTATTGTTGTTCTTCATCAGAGTGATATTGGGGAGTATTTGAGAATGGAAGATGATCTTTAAATTAATTTTGGTGACGAATCGTGTTTTAGTTTTCTTGTTTTGGGTTTTGGGGGTTTTGAGAACTGTAATCTGGGTTTATTCATATGTTTTTACATTTGAATTGTATTGCCAATTTTCATGTTAACAATGAAGTAAACTTTGAATTTATGTTTAAATTTGATGGTATTTGAGTATTTCCAGTTGTGTACTTTGTATCATTGGATTTCAGTTTGTTCTCTCACCCACTCTCTATTAGTAGTAGTAGCCGTGTCTCTCTCCCCATTTCTCTTATTCAGCATTTCTTCTTGTCCACTACTTGCCCTACTCACTGCTGCTACTAGTATTGCTCTTGAGTATATGTGGGTTCTACATTGCTAAATCGTTCCAGGTACCCATTTCTTCCTTTCTGTTCGTTTATATTTTTCATCCATCTTTATTTAAATCTAGCAAAATAGTTTCTGTTTTACTTCTTATATCAATGTTGAGAAATATAGGAGACAAGAGATGTGTTATTCAGAGATATAGGTAAGGACTAATAAGAAATACATGGAAGAGTATGCATCACTGATACAGGTGATCACAGTTAAATTGGTTGAGTTGGATCTAGGTATATTAGTACGCATCACTGATTGTCTTCCAATAACAATAAATTGATACATTAGAAAATAAGCTTGACGCCATAAAAATTGATACCTTCTGTGTATGGTTAGTGATACCTTTTGTATTGGATTTTGAAGTTGTTACAAATGTCATCCCCAGATGTCAATTAAATTGAAAGGGTGGTTGATGATACCTTTGGTTATATTCAGTGGTAAGTTTGCATAGTGGAATTCAAGCTTGAAGGCCTAACGTCTCCATGCTATAATTCAAGTAATATTACTAATTCAAATTCATAGTAATCATACTGATTCAAATTCTACTGCCGATTTCATCCAATGAATGTTTTTGTTTCTTTTCTTACTAATGCAGTACATGCGGGTTCTGATACTGGACACATGATTTTGTTTTGTTGGTAGCTAACAAAAGCTTTGTAGTCTGGTTAGTCCATTAAAGTTATGATTAGTACTGGCGAGGGGACATTTGTATTTCACAATCAAAAGCAGTAACTTGTCTATTTTTGCTCCTTGCTTTTTTTCTCTTGCTATCATCAACCCTTACAGTGCGTAGCGTCTCATAGTTTGTCAACTATTGTTTCCTGTATTTTACCCAAAGGCCTCTAGTGTCCATTTATAAATAATTTGGTTCTTCTATCTTCGCCAGAAAGCTTTTGCACATCTCTGAATATATTATGTAACGTGATCCTTAATTTCAATGAGCCAAGGAATAAAGGGATCAACATTGAAGAATGGGAATCCCAGGTTTTTAGACCTTCCAGTTGAGGACATAGCGGCTACACGACTTCATATTATTGAATGTCGTTCTGCATGTTGCTGTTTTTTTTTATATGTTGACCACATGTTACATTTTTCAGGCAAGAAAGATTTTGAGACAAATGAAAAAATTGTAACGTTCAAGGCCCTGATACAAAACCAACAGTCAGAAAGCATCATCATCCACTTCAAGATACCTTCATTCATGGAATAACATACCGTCTGAGGTTAGAGCTGGTCGAGTGTGTATGGTGGCAGAGGACCGGATTATATTCATTTCTAGAGACGGTGATCTACCGCGCAAAGAAACAATATTCTTTACCGTGTTACCTGTGTGTATCTATGCTTAGAGTGCCATTTGAAAGAAACAGATAGCAGTTCCTTGTTTTTTCACAATAAATCTACAGAAACTTCAGCCAGGAGTAGTTTAAAGTGTAATTTTGTACTACACGATGGTCAAACAAAACTGATATTGGGGGTCTATCCACCTTAGAATTTAATTTCTTCCCTAGCCTTCAGTTTATAACGTGTCTTGTTTGATATCCACTGTTCGAAATTTTGCACATGATTCTGTTGTAGGCGTTTTCAGTTTCCACAGAGCCAGGAGTGGTATTTGTTTCCTTTTTTTTCCCGCTTCTCGATTTGGAACTCACATGTTGACTTGGATAGGAGGAATGGTGTGGTGGGCGTGGGTCTGACACAATGGAGGAAATTCGGTCTAGGATACAACAGCGAGAAGATGCCTCCGTTAAGCGTCAGAGGGTCATGACATATGCCTTCTCATCAGGTACACGAGTAATTTCGATACCTTCTCAGTTAGTCACATATTCAACAAACATAACAATCACATGGTCGTGGCTGATTTTTCGTCAGCTCAAGTTTCCGAGACGATTGAGATAACCGACTTTGTCAATATCCCTTCTAGGCATTCGCCTGTGATTTTTGGGACAGGATAACCTACATGTCATCTTATCTTAAGTTAGTTGATTAGCGGTCCTATGGGTGCCATATTATGTATTGGTGCACGTTTATTTAAGTGGTGAGTTTCGACATCTTTGCAGGCTTGCGCCTACAAAACATGACCCTGTGACTCTTGTGATTTGGGCCAACTCTAATCCAAAAATTCAAACGGAGAAGTAGTGAGCGCGCTCTACTTTCAGAACTGAGAAAACAATCATAAAACAGTAAGTGGTATCTTAATGAACTCTGATGTGTGGTTGAAGATTGATTTTGTTTGATCGGGGGTCTTTGTTTTCTTTTTCCCTTCCCAATTTTAATTTTAATCTAATAGTCATCAGTTAAGTGTGGACACCAAAAGAAATGGCACGTGTCCTCCTTGGGACTGATCTGTATTTTACAATTAAATTAGAGATTCATATTTTTTTACTATGTGAATTTCTTTTGTTTCCATGATTTAATGTGTATATCCTTCGTGCCAGTAACGACACAGGTACCGACATAAAGTTGGGGCAAGGTTTGGTTTATTTCCTTTAAAGGTCTCATGGGCCTCGGTAATAATTATAGATAATCATAAATTGATATAATCATTTTTAAAATAAATTTTTCCAAACATTTTTTTTTTAAATAATTGATTATCTTAGAATGATGATCTCAAAAAGAAGAGGAAAGAACAATGATCTAGGATTATTTTTTTAGTGCTATGTAGTTTTTTTTGTCTCTCTCTTGATAGTTTAGAAAAAATAAGAAGAAAAATTCAATTTGAGTTTGTTGGAAAAAATAATTGATTATAATAAATTTTCAAAACAACATTTTTCGTTTTATGGAAATAATGGATTTTTTTTCAATTATGATTAAAATAATCAATTATTATAATGATTACCAAACACATATAAAATCCATTATAATCTGCATAATGGATTATGGGCTGATAATCCATTAAAATAATGGTTACCAAATAGCCCCAATATCGGCATAAATAATCAAACAAGAAATTGATAATCAGTAGTGCAAGTGAAACTTATTTTTCATTAACTTTGCATAGCAATCTTGCAATAATTTCTCAATTCACCATATGGTCCAAATTCAAGAGGTATTTTCTTGATCATTCAAGAGAGTATGTTTTGGGGATGTAGCACCACGAAGTAAATGTATAGTAACTTTGTTGGAAAAGAAGGTACATTCAATTAAAACATGAAGCTCCTTGAGGGTAGGTTAGTGTTGTGTTGTCTCACATCATTGATCCACAAGTGATTAGTTCATTTCCTTCAGAGACTGCTAGTTCCTAGCTGCTGAGGGCTAGCATTAAAATGATGGAAGAGCTGAACGTTTAGAACACCCTTAGGTCCACACCCTGAAAAATTGTGCAAGGCTTACAAAGAAGTGGTCACCTATATCTGGTTATGACTTATGACCCTACTGACGATTTGGGATATTGCTCTTCGCAACAATAATAATAATGAACAGTAAAAATAAAAACCATGCCTCCCATCATGTACCAAGATCAATAGCCGTCCCACCATTTTCATGAATAGAGCAATGAATTGTTAATTAAATCACCACCATCTTTCACAATCACAGCCAGATTTCTATGGGTTGTTGCAGTCGGACTCTGCTTATGCCCCACCGACACCTGAAATACATTTCCTTTCCTTTACGTTGAGATATGGTAAGTGCATTTCTGTTAAATATTGACCATTATTGGTTGGTGTTGCTATCCAATCATACACCCATAGCTGTATAACAGTTGGTGTAAGTTCTCACCCGTCCTCAGTAGTTGATAACGAACGCACATCAAAATAGGAGTATTCTATTACATGAATACACACTTTTAGGTAAACAAAATGGGGTTAGGATTGATCTCGGATTGAACTACATAGGGTGGGTTAGCGAGCATCTAAATGATGATTTACATCCGCACAAATTAGCTAACTTGGGACTCCACTCAATAAACTATTACTACGCCCTTAACAGGAGCCCATGTTAATAACAAGATATCCAAGACAGTGATCACCAGGAAGAGATTTCCATAGACTCACTAGAGAATGGAGCACAAGTGAAAGTGATAGATTTAGTTTACAGTTAAAATTGGCATCCTTTTCTTTCTTAGTAGTTCTAGAACTGATATATTTTTGGGGATATATAGAACGGAATCCACTAGACAAAAATAATTAGAGTTTGTACTTTGATGAGTCACAAATTCTATCCTTCACTGTTTTGAAGAAACAAGTTGTAAACCGTGGAGTGCATAGAGATATCATTAAAACCCATAGCTATACCAAAAAAAAAAAAACCCAATGATTTGTCAAGTGAAGTAACATGCGGGAAATCAGAGTGTATGATTTGAAGCAATCATAAATCAAAGGTAAAAAGGAAGACAAATAATGTGGTCAATATCACTTTTCCTATGTGACAGACAGGTCTATCAAAATAATTCTTTTTCGTGTTTCCTGAAAAAGCTGGTCACAAAAAATCTTACCCTGTTAAGTAAAGCAAAGAGTAAAATGTACTTCAGAATAAGCTTAAACATGGTTAACAAATCTCGGCTGACAACCTAAACTATGCAAATCTTTCAAAATTGCTGCACAAACTCCATTTGGAAAATTATGCAAATGGAGCTCAACCACCAAATTTGCCTGAATGTAGAAACATGAAGCAACATCCAGGTTATAATTGAGTGAGACTAATATACTCGTATAACATGATTAAGCGAAACCGAATACTAAGCGCTGGACATTTCGTATATCTGAAATCTAAACATCAAACCAGAAAAAACTTTTATATATTAAGGTGTAAATCAAAGCATGAACTTTCTTAAATCCAACCCAAAACAAGAAGAAACAAAGCGAAAAAGGTGAACCAGAAAATATTCTTTCTTTTGGTATTTATCAAACAAACCAAGGAGTGCCATGAACAATCCACGAAACCAAACTCCTCGTTCTAACCAAACTAACTATGGAAACTCTTTTTGATCACTTTTTCTTGCCTGATCATATCAATAAACTGGACCGCTATAGAGAGAGCAGTGGATCGCAATAGTTAATGAGGCTGTCCCTGTCTCAGACCCAACCAAGATTTATTAGGTAGCTTCTGATTAAACCTAGATTATGACAAGCTACATTTCAGATTTACAGTACGGGGACCATTAATGTATGGTTTGCAATAACAGTGAAAAAAACCCATGTATTATCAACTTCCACATTTGAACTAGTTATTCTTGTCCACATTTACATCTTTAGACTCTTCTGTTTGCCCTTGTTTGTGTTACTACTTCTTCTGTCCTCCTTCCCTCCATTGCTCTCTTTATCTCAACATTAAAATCAATCATAAGAGCCATGGCGAACTCTGGAATTGGATCCAAGTAATCTGAGGTTTTTGATCAAAACATGCAAGTTTTGATTACAAGCTATAAGCAGTAAAACATGTTAAAAGCAAGAATTCACCAAAGTAACAATCTTTTTCTATCTTTCTTCATTGAGAACTGGTTCCTTTAAATTAAACAACTACAAAAAAAAAACCTTCTTCTACTGTTCATGGACAAGGACTTAACTCCTGAACACCACAAAATACCTACTCTTATTCTCTTTGACAAGATGGTTTGATAGGATGCATGATAGAGATGGAAAAGATAGATTATCAGTTAGTTATTCTTCCAGGTTTTTTGGGGATATGGGTTTAAAGAAAGAAAGGAAATTGAAGAAAGAAGGTCCAATCCTATATAGAAGAAGGAATCAGAAAACAGCTACCAAACAATCACAGTAAGATCTGTAACAGAAAGCGAGTCCCATTTCTTTCCATTTTTAAACACCAGAAAAGACGTTACTCAATCACTTCCACAAGTGTAAGCAACAATCCAACAATGAAAATCTAGGTGAATTAAAGAGGATACCCTCCCAAACTAGTAAAAAAGATTGGGTTTCTAAGATTTCAGAAATCTTTTTCAGTATGGGGTTGATTCTGATTTAGATGATTCTTACTCAAAAATAAAGTTTCTGTTTCTATGCAAAAAAAGACTGCATCTTTTAACCCCAGAAAAAAACTAAATGGTGATATTTGTTTGTTGTTGGTGTTGTCTAATGCATATATATATAACTGACGAAAAGCAAAGTAAAAATAAAGCCATAACTTCATAACAAAACAGTCCAACAAAAGATGAAACAATGTTGAGCTCAAAGAGCTAGCCTGATACAGCAAATAAAAACTCCCTAAAAAGAGCATGAGAATAATTAAAACAACAACAGAACAACCGGGGAATAGAAGCACCTGATATTCTAAGTAAGTAACAACAGATAACTGTTCTTTCCCACGGTTGTAGTAAGTAAATACGAGTGAAACACCGAAAAAATCTTCTTCTTTCCTCTTCATACAAAGCAAAATATCCTCTCGAACTAGTAATGTCCTTAATTGGAAACGGAGAACCCTGTGACATAACAATCCACACAAAAAATGAGATCAAAACGTACATACAGAAACAAAATCTAGCCAGAGATAGGAAGATATAATGGGGTACCTGAAGGATGAAGAAAGGAATGATATTTTTCGGAAAGTGATTCACTTAATGGCGAGAAGCAGAGGACGGTGGCTTGTGTGATGCACCAACGTCATGCTCCTCTTCACCTTGAATTCGTGCTGGAATGCGAAAACCAAATCCACCGGAAGCAAATGGTTGTTGCATTTGTTGATGGTGATGAATCGATGAATTAAGATTCTGATAGTGTTGATTATCATCGCTAACCATGGATGGATCGGTAGTATTATTCCAAGCTCGAATAGAAGAAGGTGAGTTACTGGACTGAAGGGGTCCCCTCTGTGAAAAAAATGGATTTGGGCTGTTACCAAACAAAGTTTGTTGAACAGCCTGTTGTGATGATGATGGTTGTGGTTGTTGTTGTTGCTGCGGTGGTGAATTGAACATAAATCCACCGCTGCTACTTCCACTTCCATTACCATTTCCTCCACTTGAATCTGTATTAGGGTTCCAAGCTATCATTCTCTGAAACCTACCCATTTCCTGCATTTGTTGTTCAGACCAAGCATTGGTCGAACCGCCACCACCACTAGTATCAAATGCAGTAGAGAAAAGGGCATGTTGTTGTTCAGACGAAGGATTCGAATGGTGATGCTGCTGATGTTGAGAATGATGATGCTGATGAAACATCGGATCTTGAAATGACTGTAAAGAGAGACGAAGATCTTGAGTTTGACTATTAGTTCTAGAGAGAAGATCAGGTGGAGACGAGTAATTTTGAAAATGAATTGAAGACGAAGAAGTAGCCATTGGGAAGAAAGATTTTATAGTGTCGGCAATGGAATCAGAATCCAGAGAAGGAGGAAGAAAACTGTTGTTCTGTTGATGTTGTTGTTGATCTTGTTGATTTTGAAGAAACATATATCTACCACTTTGTTCAACACCACCAACTTGTCTACTAGTTTTACTTGATGAACCAAGAAACCCTCCCTGTTCATTTTGATTGCCTCTGCTCCTCAATTGATTCTCTTCCTCGTCTTCTTCAATTTGTTGCTGTTCTGATGATTTAGAAGAAGGGTTTAAAGTACTGGGAGTAGGCATGGTAGCAGTAGGATGCCATGGTGGAAGCTCGGCAAGTTCATCAATAGCAGATTTAGCTTTTTTAATGAGCCAATCAACAGCCTTGCTAGGTCTATCATAACCCAAACGATCTTGAACATCATAAAACTGAATAGCAGTATGAGCTGAAAGACGAACTCTTCGATCTCTTGGACCTTTTGCTGTGCATACTTTACTATGTCTATCTTTTCTTCCTGTAGATCTTACAATGTGGCCACCTTGTACTTCAATAATCTCACCTCCACCACCACTCCCTCTTAATAATCCAAGTCTACTAGTTGAAGAGCGGTTCTGAGTTTCTCCCATTTTCTCTCCGAATCTAGCATATTCACTACTATTATTTGGAAAAGTTGAAGTAGAACCAGAAACTGTAGAGAAAGGAAAGTAAGATCTTTTTTTTGGTGGGTTTTGTTGTGGTGGTTGGCTGTTTATAGGTTCTTCTGAAATCTGCTGTTCTCCTCTTCCGTAGATAAGATACTGCTGCTGTTGGAGATTTTGATGATGAAACCCATGTTGTTCCTGTTCTTCTTCTTCCTCTTCTTCTTGTTCTTCCTCTTCTTCTTCTCGATGAATATGAAGATGTGACTGAAGCTGCTGATGATGATGCTGATGATTCCTCTGAGGATCCAGACTCAGACCCTTGTTGTTCCTCCTGTTGCTGTTGGTGTCCTCTTCCAGTTTTAGATTTATGATGATTCCCCAAACCTGGACTTGTTCTTCTGTTGTTCTTTCTCTTTCTGTTGCTGTTTTTCCCACAACACTGATGAAACCTTTTCTGAAAATACCTTGCCATCCAAGTCTTCACCAAATTCCATTACACAAACCTATAAGCTAAAATTAACTCAGTAGTAAATTATTATTCATTACAGACCTCTCTATTACATTCATTATTATCTCTAGCTAGCCCTGTCTTCTGTTAGTTACTACAGCAGTGCTGCTACCACTACTACAACAGCTCTCTCTCGGACAGAAAGAAAGAAAGAAAATTTGGTTGCTGCTAATCTAACCCATCTCTATCTTTGAAGAAAGAGAGAAAGAAGAAGGGTAGTAGTGGTGAACATACTTGTTGTTGTAATCTATATTGATGGGTCTCTCTCTTTCTCTGTACTCTGCACAATAATTAAATTTATGCAGATAAAGAAAGGAAAAAAAACACAGTAATACGGATAACACTGTTTCTCAAGCAAATAATAAATAAAAATAAACAGTTAGAATTATCTAAAAATATAAAGAAAAGGATCTCTCTTTTTCTCTAGAGAAAGAAAACACTGAAATGGGCCGTTTTCTTCCTTGTTCACTTTACAGAATGACACAGAAGAACAGAGAAAAGAGAGAAAGAAAGATAGATTAGAGAGAAGAAGAAGGGGTTGTGCTTTTGGGTATGTATGTATTGTACTTTGTAGAGGGTGTAGTAGTGTGTACTGATTACTACTGATGATGAAGGAAGAGGAGGGTAGCACAGTAAATAGAGAGAAAGAATTCTTTTTAAACCAATAGGAGCCGTTGATCCTGTGCGATATATAGAGAGAGAGATGACAGAGTAGTAGTAGTAGAGTAATGTCAGAAAGGGTGATTAAAGATCTATGTGATCTCAGCAGTCAGCGTCTCTCTTTCTTCTTCTCTCTCAAGTCTCTTTTATTTCTCTTTTTTTCTTTCTTTTTATTTTTACTTAAAAGCTCTATTGGTAGAACCGTTAGTTCTGATTCAACTGAGTTACCTACTTAAGTCATTACTTTCCTTTTTATTACTTCACTCTCTCTAGTACCCTTTTCTTTCTCAGTCTTTTTTCCTTCACTACAGCCACAGGATTGTAATCTTCTTCTTTCTTTTTGACATCAAAAACCATTTTAAACACTCTGTGAGTGTCTGACTGTTGGACACAGTGAAAACTTTCAACACAATTTTCTTTACTATTTTAAACAGTCTGTTTCACAACGGTAACTGTTTTTTAGTAATAGGTCTGCTCATCCTTAACAGTGTCTATTCTTATTTTGTAGAAAGCTGCCTAAATCAACGTACATCTCTAGACCACTGGAGACACCATGTGGATTGTGGACTCCATCTTGGATTCCGTTGTTGGGGCGAGCTTGATAAGTTAATTTTTACTACATCCTCAGCATTGACTCAGTGAGAGACCGTAGTACTTGTTCACTATTATTATAGGTCAGAAAGAAATGATGGTAAGTATTTTTGGTCAATATCTGTCTAGTAATATGCGCTGGCCATGTAAGGAGGCTGATGCATGATTACTGAATTTGACACATGGTACCTAGCTAAACCTTGGTGATAAGGCCCCAAATCCGAACTGAAATTAACGACACTAAGACCCTAATCTATCCAGGCATGGAAGCGTTTAAGTGTTGGGCAGCGTTGACGCATAAACGGAGCGATACGAATGAAGGTCGTGATAAATTCTCAAAATACTAGGATGTTACATTTTCCACTGAAATGTATATACTATGAATATAATTTCGAAAATGTTATTCTCCTCCCCAATTACCTCTGTGCTCTCTTCCCCGATGACGTGCTTTCATATGTGGCACTTGAATTAAGCTAAATCCTGAAGACACGTAAGTTTGACTCGGATAAGGTTTTTCTTTTATCTTTTAAAAAATGCAAAAATTAATTACCTTATTCTGTTGTTTCCCTATTCATCTCTTGCCAAAAATTAATCAGTAAGTTCAATGAGTAGATCATGATCATTAATCAGTCATCTCACTACCAGAATTTTAACAAAAGGAGGAATATATGATGATTACTGATCAAAAAATAAATTTATGATATTTGACGCAATTTTTGTCATTTTGAATTCAAAACAAATTGAAGATCTATCATGATTGTTAATCAACCATCCCACTACCATCATAGTGTTTCTTAAATCTCACCACCACCACCACCACCACCATAACAAAAAAAAATTCTTCTCTTTTTCTTTTCAATACCATTACCATCACCTCCACAACAATGATATTTACAGACTTACTCCCAATACGATTAACACAAAATTCAACATAAAAAAGGAAATTATTGATCAAATCACCAATGACCCATTGTTTAAAAAGCAGTGATATTATCAACTGATGAGCCTAAATGAGATTTTAAGCCTATTCCAGACCGTGATTGATCTCCACCATCATCTGAATGTGTATCATATTTGTGGTGATGTTACCCTGAACCTGAATCTGTATCAAACTCAAAGCAAATTTAGAAATATGAAGATCTTATTTAAATTCTTCGATTTACAAACTAGACTATATGGTTTGGTATTGAGATAGTTTCCTGAATGGTATTATCCGCGTTCCAAGGAGAATCCTTGCAATTCTTGTTAATCGTTTCCGCCAGTGTTTTGCAGTCCGTTGCTATCGAGACACTAGATAATATGTTTTCACTTAACCATGAGGATGCTTTATCAAGGCTTTTGATTCTGCATGAAAAGCTGAGGAAGCCCACTCCGATCGCGCTGCAATGTGCAAGAAAGATTCGTTGTCCACTGAGTAAAGTAGAAAGGCGTATCCCATCGTTGAATCTTCTTTTTTAAAAGCTGCATCAATAAAGATTATCCAGTGAATCGCACATTGGGCACTCAGTGTTTATTTCCGTATTATGAGCTCCGAGTCTTGAATTCGTTGGGAGGGCTTTTTGAGCTAATTTCCACTCGAATAATTTGATTCTCGGAATTACTTGTATCTTCCATATTTTTTGCCAAGGAAAGGTATTTAGGCTATTGTCTTCTTGATTTTGATTTATGATAAAGTTATAAACATTTTTTACCGAGAAGATTCCTGAGGGGTGATGCTGCCATCTTATTTTGTCTTGTTCTTGTCTTTACGGAGAAATGGCTAGAATCTTAGCTTTTATTTCTGGTTCAAAGTAGGTATTGAGCTTGTCTTGATCCCAAGTATCTTCAGGAGTCATCAACTCATTTACCCTATGCGGAACATGATCTTGAATGTCAATGAGTTTTTGAATAATATCTGTATTAGGCACCCATTTGTCTTCCGAAATTTTTGTAGAAGCTCCATTTTTGACTTGCCAGACAAAATTACCTTTAATGAGATCCAGCCTCTTTTTTATGCTAGTCCAAATCCATGATAATTTTCGAAGACCTAGAGAATTCCAGAGGATGAGATTTTTGGAAATATTTGGCTTTTGAGAAGTTGAGCCCAAAGTTGATCTTGGTCTAAAATGAGACGACTGGCTAGTTTAGTAAGGAGAGCTATGTTAAATTGGTGTGGATTCTTGATACCTAGACCCCCTTGAGAAATAAGCTTGCATATGCTGATCGAGGCCTTAATATAGCCTCCTCTGCTCTTGGGTTTATTTTTATTCCACCAAAAGTCTCTTTGGATTCTGTCTATTTGATCTAGAATTTCTTTAGGGAGGGAAAGCACTTGCATTTGGTAAGTTGGAAAGCCTTGAAGGATGGACTTTATTAGAACTGTTCTGCCAACTTGAGAGAGTAACTTAGATTTCCAACCTTGAAGAGTGGCATAGTATTTTTGTAGCAGAGGTTTGAAGTTTTCTTTTCTATTTTTATCAAAGAAAAGAGGGGTTCCTATATATCTATCATTTTTTGTCATTAAGGGAAATTTTAGGATCCTCGCGATGATTTTCCCATGTTTCGGGTGAATTCTAGGACTGAAATAGATACCGGATTTTTGGAGGTTTACCATCTGACCTGTAATCTCGCCAAATCTTGATAGGATATCTAACAAGTTTTTTGCTTCGCCTAGGTCAGCTTTTGTGAATAAAAAACAGTCATCTGCGAAGAAAAGGTGTGAAATATTCGGGGCATCTTTATTTACCTTGAGTCCCGAAATTTTCTTTTCAGAAACAGCTTTTTCTAGGAGTCTAGAAAGAATCTCCATGCATATTAAGAATAGGTATGGTGTCAGCGGGTCACCCTGTCTTAGGCCTCTCGAAGTGGAAAAATTTGGACCCGGAGAGCCATTTAGAAGGATTGAAAATGAAGTGGTAGAAATGCACTGCATTATGAGGTTAACCCATGAATGATCAAAACCAAACGCTGATAGAGCCGATTTGATGAAGTTCCACTCTACCCTGTCAAAGGCTTTAGAGAGGTCTAATTTTAAAGCGAAATTTCCTTTTGTAGCTTTTAATTTTTTCATAGAGTGAATAAGCTCATGTGCAATGATAATGTTATCCGTGATTTGTCTCCCCAGAAGAAAAGTAGATTGATTAGGAGATATTATCTTGTTTAGGATAGGTTTTAGCCTGTTAGCTAAAATCTTGGATATGATCTTGTATATTGTGTTACTCAAGCTGATGGGCCTAAAATCTGTTGGAGTTTGTGGGATGGCTATTTTAGGAATCAGGGTTATGAAGGAATGATTTAGTTCTGGGTTTAGGATTCCTGTTTTGAAAAATTCTTGAATAGTATAGGTTATATCCGTGCCCATTATATCCCAGTTGGCTTTAAGGAAAACTGGTTGAAACCCATCTGGGCCTGGAGCTCCCCACTGATTCATTTTGGAAATTGTATTCCAAATTTCTTCTTTTAACGGAATAACAATTAATAATGAATTTTCTACCTCAGAGATGCAAGGTTCAATAAAACTTGATAATTCTTCCACCGAGTTGTTGTTCTGCGATGTGCCTATCTGAGTAAAATGGTTTACCAAAAGGGTATTGATTTGGTCTCTGTCTGATAGCCAAAGACCCGATGGTTCTATGAGAGAGTTTATGGAATTGATTCTTTTCCTATTTGAAGCTATAGCATGGAAGTATTCTGTGTTCTGGTCGTATTCCTTGAAAAAATTGTCTCTTGAAATTTGGTGATAGTAATCATTTTTGATTTTGTACCATTTGCTTAATTCCGCTTGGAGTTGTCTAATTTTATCTAGATTTTCGGCGAAATTTTCAGATCTATGTAGGCTTTCAATCCTATTATTCAGGAATTTAATATTTTTATGGATGTTTCCTAACACATTTGAATTCCATTGGGATAAATCCGAGGATAATAGTTTAAGATTCAACAAAATGTTTTTGTCCTGGGTAGTGCTGGAGTGATAATTCCAAGAGTTGGCAACTAACGAAGCTAAAGTAGGATGTGACAGCCAAGATCTAATGCATCTAAATGGTTTTTGTAATTTTTGTTTTTCTGGATTTGAATCAAGAAGGAGCGGTGTATGATCAGAACCAACTCTAGGCAAATGACTCACCTTTGTGTCTGGAAAATTCTGCGTCCATTGGAAGGATGTTAAAGCTCTGTCAATTCTTTCACAAATATTGGCCTCACCTTCTCTATTATTTGACCATGTGAATGGCGTTCCTTCGTACCCCGCATCTTGTAGCCCCAAAGAATCAATTGTCCGAAGTATGAAAGATTTGCTACTTGAACTTGTTTTATTTCCACCTTGTTTTTCATCTGGGTCTAGAATAACGTTTAGGTCGCCAATTAGCAACCAAGGTTTGTTCACCTATTGAATAATGTTAGCAATATACAACCATTGTTCAAATTTAGCTTCCGGCTCAACTGCACCATAAACACAAGTAATTAGCACCTCAGTTTTTCCAATTTTTGTTCCAAAATGGCACACGTTTAGGTTTGATGAAATTAGATTCATTTCTATGTTGTTGTGCCACGCTATTGCTAGCCCTTTTGCAATTCCCACGGAAGGTACTATAAACCAATCAGCAAATTGGGATTTTTTCAGTAAAAGTTCCATTCGAGACAGCGGCGCTTTTGTCTCGGCAGGGAAGATTATGTCTGGCTTATAAAATTGATTGAGGTGGTTTAAGTGATCCTGAGTAATTGGAGTTCCAATTCCTTGGACGTTCCAAGAAAGAATTTTCATAATGTCACTAGAACAGGGGGTTAAGACTACTAAATATACCAGAAAGTTGAGAGGGAAGGAATAAGAGTAGACTAAAATGTAGTTGTGAACAATATATAAATTTTAGGAAAGGAGGAGACCAAACAAATTCTGTGGATAATGGAAATAAAAGTACACAGCAGGACAAAATTAAGGACTAGAAAAGCAATGAATGAGATTTCACAGGTAGAGTAATATAAAAAGGTTTGGAACATGTAGATGAAACTGACAACCTCAAAAGACTATAAAAGATGGAAGAGACAATTTTTATGAGAGGCTTATGGAGAAAGAACATTAAGGGACCAGGAATTGAAATTATAACTACAACTTAGGCTAATTTTTAAACTAACTAATAGTACTTACAAAGTAACACCGAAGAAAAAACTTTGATGCAAAAACAGATAAAACAAAAACTTATGACAATTAGACAGGAAAAAAAAGAAACAAACCAGAGTAAAAGCGATCATAATCTCTAATAGCATCTTTATACAACAAGTTCTTCGAAATGAAAGAGACTGATCTACTGTTACTTTAGGGGATAAACTGGTACTTCATGAAGTTGGAGCTGTCTCAGTCTTTGTCTTTATTGTTATTATTTTCAACCGGGGTTCATAATAATAGTATCTGATTAAGAAGTGGTGTAATTATTCAATGAAAAACTCCACCACCTGTTGAACCTATGTAAGAGGACGAACTTGCATGCTGCTCCGTTGATTGATAATTGCATTATGTTGTTGAACTGCAGCTTAAATTGCATTAATCTACCCAGCAATGAACTTCTGCTTTTTGGTGAGTATATCCAAAATAAAGTACTTGGCTGGCTTATATCTCAACCGTTCACAAAATCCATAGAAAAAATGTTATGAAATTCAAAATTCACCCCAAAGATCCAAAAAGGAGTCTAGCTTTGACAGAGCGGAAAAACTAGCTTTGACATAGAAGAAAAACAACCATTACAAGAAATAAGAAGGAATTGAGGTAAATAAGAGTGATAACAATTCATCAATCTAGCAAAGAACAACTCACGCTCGCTAAAAAATTAGGAAAATAAAGAGGATTATGATATAAAAAAAGAAGAAGATAGGATTCAGATTTAAAATCATTAGAGAATTCTCAATCATAGATGAAGAAAAAAGGCCTCCCGCACTCTCCTAGAAAATTATTAAGACTCTATGCGTCTCAATTTTATGTTGAAATCTTGCAAGAAAACCCCATGACACGTATACAGACATAAATTGTCCTAGAACTTACCACATAAAGGATTGAGAGGTATTACCTCAAACCCAAATCTAACCTGAAGATTCAAAACAACCATCACACAGTTTGCCTAAGATTTTAAGACCTACTGTCTACCAAGACTTAAGTTCAAGGAGATTTGGAGATAGGAAAAATCTAAAACACATCACAAAGCAAAAAACGAACATGGCGATACAAAAAACCAGCTGAAAATCCACAAGAAATGAGATAGGATTTTCGAGGTTTTTCTAGAGAAAGAAACAATAGAGCTATGGGACACACAACAGTACATGAAAAGAAAAGAACCCAAATTAACAGAGTAAAACATGAGGGATAATAAGGTATGAAGATCTAATGAAAAAACTACTAACAGCAAAATTCAAGAGACATCAATAGAGATGAATGAGAATTACTAATGAGGTTGACAACCTAAGTTAAGATAAAGCTAAACCCAAATAGATGTAGAGAAATAGGAAAAAAATAACTCCAAAGTCAAAACTAAACCCCATAGGAAATAATAGGTTACAATCAATCAAATTCAATAAGGGGTGAAATTGAAATAACACAACCTTTTTAATAAAATTAGAAATACCTTATTCCATGGATTAGAGATCTATCTTCATCAGCCAGATGTAGCCGGTCAAAATTGGATAGAGATTGCTGGAGAGACAAAATTTCTTGATGCTCCAAAAAAATTATATCCTATCCCCATAATTTCACAGTAGATCGAAGAACTCGAGTATTAATCAGCCATCATAGATTATGAAAATTTAGCCTTTCATGGCCTAAGCAAAGAAAAACGAAATAAATTTTAGGGAAGAAAAACTGGTTTTGACGGGAGAAATCGAAGATGGGATAAGATGAAAGAAAAAGAACACGAATCTTTGGATGATTTTACACTTAAATCCGAGACATGCAAAGGGATTGAACTTCAACAATGGTGAAAATCGTTGCTTGGTGGGTTGGCTCGGCGGTCGCCCGATTCCATATCAAAACCTCATTATATCCTATCCCCAAACCCGAAGTTGATCATTTGGTAGATACCATCCTTTAAATATCCCTACAAACAAAAAGTTTATATATATATATATATATATATATGCACAAGTATCCTATACCCACACACACGCGGGCTATCCCCTTGTTGAATGTGTCGATTATCTTTTTATGACTTCATTAGTATCTCTTAGCAATTGAATTTGTCGATTAACAATATGATCTTTTTATGCACGCCTCTTGCATTTCTGATCTATCTTCAAACTCCATAAAAATATCTACCAAACAATTTAATTTTTTTAATGTTATATAGTTAATATAGAGTTGTCTCTTAAGGAGAAATAAAATTATATGAGTTATCATATCTTTATAATTTAAATTTTGTAATGTTATCTTACACTTATGTAAACTTGTGGAAAATCTTGAGAGGAGCTTGTGCTACTAAGGAAGCAGTTAGGAAAAAAGGTTTCAAGACTATATCTAAACTAGAGATAACTCGTGCCGTAACGGCACTGCCTTAATCCGACTGATGTACTTTTTTTTCTTCCAGAGTTTTAATTGTTCAATTCCGAGAGAGTCTTATATTTTCCTTTAATCTAAAATAATGTTCATACATACATAATAAAATTAACCATATATATCATAAAAATATGACAACCAAATTATTTAAGTAATATATAGTCTACATATGTATATCACTTTCCATCAAATTCATCTTGCAACCACTAAATCTAGTTTTTTTTTTTTTGAAGCACTAAATCTAGTCAATGCATATATGTTTTCCCTGAAATATGTTACACGAAATGAGTAAATGTACGGTTAGGTATCCTAATCGCTAGTTTACATTTGATCTGATCCAAAATTATCTTATTATCGTGTTTATAACCGTAATATATATGGCATATACATTTTTTGTTTGCTTTAACATTTAATACTTTAACGAATATCTTGAGTTATGTTATCCATTAATTAATATCTTGAATTATGTGATCCATTAATCAAAGGTCAATAAATTAAAATTCATAATGAAAGAGGTTACAAACACCAGGATCGTCGGATGTCTATTGTTAGGATGAGACTGGGATGGTTGGATCATCCGTTTGTCTCTAAAAATGTTATCTGGCCTTCGATGCTCAAAACCCCCTTCTATTTTGTATTATAGATGCTACTTGTGTGGCAATAACCAAGACAATGAAGCATATATTAAGGTACTTTGAGTTTAGTGTCTGAATTTGGCATTGGCTGGAGGGATTTTTCAATTTCTTAATCCTTTAAATTTTGAGGAAGTATTAAACTTTGCTCATGGCAAGAGTGGAGCAATTAAGGCAGTATGGTACAACTGTGCATTCAATGCAACGGTGGAATTTTGGCATACAAGAAATAGGGTAATATATGAGGGAGAAGAACCAAACTTTGATAAATTTAAACAAGGAATTATTAGTTTCACAAAGGAGTGTGGTGTAAGAATAAGAGGCACTAAATGGGGGATCTACGGATTCTGCTTACTTTGGTATTACTAGGATTAAAACACACAGTACTGGGGTGAAACAATGTTTTTTCAAGCTTCCTGCTAGAAATCAAGTACTCATTTGCTGTGATGGTGCATCTAAAGGAAATCATGAGAGTGCTGGTTTTGGATTTGTGGCAAGGAATGATAGTGGTAGTTGTGTGGGTGCAGCATCTGAAGGTTTGGAGATAGCAACAAATTATCTGGCTGAGGTGATGGCAGTGGTGGTAGCAGGTGAACGGGTAGTCAAAAAAGAGTATGTGGAGGTATGTTTCATCCTTGATTCTAAGGCAGTCTTGAAGGCATTTAGTAATGAAAAAATTCCTTGGATTATAGTGAATAGATGAAATAAAATTAAGAAGAACATTACTACCATCACATTCAGATACTCCTACAGGGAGTTTAACTTTTCTGCAGATAAGATGGCCAAGAATGGAGTGCTTCTTGCAAGAGGAACTCTGTTATTTTACGGGGAGAAACCTGGATGTTAAAGCATAGCTCGGTTGAACCCACCAAGCGTTGGTATGTCAAGTTTGGTTGTCATATTTTAGTGAATCAAAACTCATCTAAGAGTCGCTTGATTATGTACTAGAGACAACTTCATTTAGGTTAGACTAGAAAGTCTAGGAATGTTGAGACATACAAGTATTACTCGAAGACCTGAAGAACGTGAAGAAGTAACGAGCTACAACGACGACATCATCCTTCCTCTTGAGGTTAGTAATATTGACTTGAACTGTTTCATTCCTAACATATCTTTCAAGTCGTGTTATATTGAAAACATAATTGCGAAGCTGTGTATGGATATATTACTCTAGTAGTGAGACATGATCACATGATCATAGTATTAGGGAATTAATTAGACTACGAAGTATAACGCTTATCTTTTGAACTTCGTAGATATGACATCGACATAATCTTATGAATGCTGTTATGATTATGTGTATGGGTAAAGGTGAAGATTTCATCATAGGAAACAATGTTTTACATTTGTTTAAAGGAAGTACATTCATGAACTTGTTTTATGAATCGAATAGGAAATCGTTAGGATTATTGGTACAGCTATTCATTGCAAATCTTTGGATTACCAATATGTGTGAGATGGTAGAACCGATCGTAACTTTGTTATGTATCTTGGTACAACTAATCACAATGCCTGACTTATGATTTTTGTATGACTAGTTTTGATTAATTAGTGTAACCGATCCTAAGTAATCACCAGAGATGGTATGATCGATATTTGTAATTGGTGTGACCGATCCTAGTAATTGGTGTGACCGATCACAGAGAATTTGTGTAATCGATCCTTGTAAATGGTGTAACCGGTCCTAGTAATTTGTGTAACCGATCCTAGTGACTGGTGTGACCGATCACAAACAATACCATGTGTATATGGTAACCGATCCTGGTAATTGATGTAACCGATCCTGGTAACTGATGTAACCGGTCCTGGTAACTTGTGTGACCGATCACAAGTGCTTCCATATTAGGGTATAACCGATCTCAGTGATTGGTAGAACCGGTTGAACCCATGGATGTGATTTGATATTTGATCAATCACATAGTTGTCTTAGAATACAGATGAACCAATTCTAAACTTGTTTGGGAGTGTGGTATAATCGATTCCAAGATTGTAAATATGAAAGAGGATTTACAAAGAAGAGATGTCAATTATTTGCACACGTACAATAACTCTTATCTTTTATTGTTCAAAGATATTCCTTAGTACTCAAGGAGATCCTGTTCCGAAATAAATTAAGAATCTTTTAATTAAGGTTATTAGTTTTATATGCTTTAATTACCAGCAATTAAATGCATATCTCTAGAGAATAAAAATTAGTAATGTGCATTTACTAATTGGAGATTTTCTATTGAGATATTTCGGGAAATATTGGACAAAGCATTTACTGGAATTATGAAAACCGAATGGGCATTTATTGCATATCTTGAGAATACTTTCGGTTTTAGAAATTCCTTAATGTCCAAACAACCTTGGTCTATAAATACCTAAGTTTGCATTTCTAGCAAACTATCCTAAGAGCCAGGAAAACTTCATCTTTTTGTTGTTTCTGGTGGAGTCGTCTAATCGGAGAGGAAAGTACCCTAATTAGGCGAAATCTCATGACCGCTCGTTTAAAGACTTATGTGGGATCAAGAAGCTCTACGAGTACCGTTGGTGGGAAACTAGATAATTGAAATGTTATTAGCTTTTGATTGATTTGATTGACTAACGGTTGTTGAAACTTTGATTACACCTAGTTTGTTTATTCTTGAGAATCTTCTGTTCTGATATAAGATTCACTCAAACTAGATCGAAGTATCGACAGAATCTTTAGAACTTTTTGTAGATCGAAAGACATCTTGTGATAATCCATTGTTAACAGTCCGTTCTGTGCGTGATTGATCATAAGAGATTCAAGTGGTGTTGTGCAGGTTTTAATTGAAGATTAAAGAAGATTTGAAGACGAAGAAGATTTCTTATTGGTTTCTCATATCTTTGTGTTGCACAAACCTTGATCGGCTGGGATCCAACTAGAATCGGATTTATTCGATTGATTAGGCGTGAGATCGGTAATGCCTAATAGTTCTCTTGAGATCTATTTTGATTGTTACAAATCCGAATCTTATTACTTAGGTAATAGAGATTGGATAAATCTAACCAGGCAAAGGAGTTTATTAGCTTAAACGGAAGAGCCTTTGCATATGACTTGAGATATCTTATCTTAAAGAATCAATAGAGTTGTTACCAAACAGATTTGTTGTTCCTTTACTGTTTGGAATATGATCCAAAGGAATTTTCCAGTGTGTGTACTCATCGAAGTCGGAAGCGCAGGGATACTGAGGAAACTAAGTGAACTAGGGGTATTTGCTTGGTCCCAACTATACGAAGTTGATTTAGATTTTGTGTAGCGGCTTAATTCTGAGAGTATTCAATGCTGGACTAGGTCCCGGGTTTTTCTGCATTTGTGGTTTCCTCGTTTACAAAATCTTGCTGTGTTATTTACTTTACCTTTCCGCAATTATAATTGTTGTTATTATAATTTAAAGTAAATTACACAAACGTTAACTCCGTACATACTTGATAGTGATCCTATAGTGCTTAGTTAAGTCTGAACCTATTATCAAGTATCATACTTCGTTATTGTATTGTCTCGATCTTGTATCCATAGCCAATCACACAAGTTATCTTGTTATCGTATTGTCTCGATCTTGTATCCATAGACAATCACACGAAGTGTGAGCCGATTTGTTGTATTTTCTCGACTTTGTCCATAGACAATCACTTTCGGTAAGAGGACTTATAGGTGGATAAATTAAAGATTGTGGTGTATTTGGGTACCCTCGTCTTTTCACTGGATTCTTGGGAGGATTGGAGTGTGAAGATGGATTATATTTTAGATTCAGTTCTTGAGTCATCTTAGGATTTCCAGGGAAGCAGTACTTAAAAAGGTTATGTTTATTACGTTTCCTTTTGTTTTTATTTTGGTATTTGTTGCTTTTCAGTTCCGGACACATTTGCCTATTTTGTAATTTTGGATTTATCTTGAGTAATAAAATTACATGATTTAGCAAAACAGATAAAAAAGATTTATCATATCTTTATCATCATTTATATAAGTAGTGGTGATAAGGTTTTTGTAAGAGTTTTGCAGTGACTCTTTCAATAAACTTATCGCTAAGCTTAAAAAAAAATTTATGTCACCTTAAACTAGGAGATGTTTTAAAAAAAAAGAATTGTGATTCAGGAGTGGCAATATGAGTACAATTTCATGTCAGTAACGTGTAATAATTGGCACAACCACAAATCATAGTGCTTATGGTGCCGCCACATCAGCATCAAGGATTTTTATCTCTATATAAAGAGTAGAGGTATTTTGTAAACGTGTCGTAATTTTATTTTCTAATAAGTGTCTAGGTTATGGAATATGTGTTGATGCATTAGGGTCTTAACTTGGACAGTTTGATTTTTTAACCAAAATGCCATTATATGGAATAATTAAAGGACATAATATCCTAACACTGGTTAAAAAAATTAACACGACACTTGTTCGAACACCTTAACTTCATATTCAGAAACATCTAAATGGTTCACTGTTTTCTTCGACCACTTTAATCACATAAAATAAATCGGAAATCAATAATCAACTGGTGATTTTAACTTTGGATATTTAATCAATAGATTTTTTAGAAGTTTGAGATGAAGTCTAATGATCCGAATATCCTATATTTTTTAGAATATCCCCTGTGACATGTCATGGTTTAGGTTTGAAGTAGTACTAAACTCAATATATCGAAGAAGATAAACTCCAACTAGTTAAGATTTGAGAACTACTACCACATATGATTTTTTACACCATGTTTATGTATTGTTACGAATCGGGTTTGTTATTTCTTGGCGCTCAAAAATGCCTAAAAACATAATACACAAGATACAGAAGTCCCAAATTATTCTTTAACCTAGCACAAGAAAATATGTAATCGACCTTGCAACTGATTAGTTTCTTTAAGTTGCATTGTTTTTTTTCTTCCCGGTGACTGATGATTATATAAGCGTTGTTCCGAAGCTACTAAACGAGGTTATGATAATTGACAACTTAGGGTGGCAAAATTAATTTCACAAATCAACCTTTCAACTTGAAAAGTTGTTTCTTATACTGAGACTCATGGACTTTTACCTACTAAATGTGTAGTTTTGAACCAAAATTGTGATGTTGATTTGAAGCATCATTAGATATCAGATACGTAACAAGATGAAAAAGGATGAGAGAGCTATAAATTTTGACAATATTTAAATTATCAATTGATGGTCAAGCGTTTGGATTTTTTTTTTAAGTTAGCTAACAATTATGTAATGTTCTTTGATTAGTCTATAATCCAGATCCTAGTTCGCTCATAAACATCTTGTTGAGATTAGTCCAACATTATATGAAATATCTAAGATCATGTAGTTTATAAGTCTTGGGCAATCATAACCTTGCAAGACAGTTTTCGAGGTTAGTTAGGCCCATGGACTTCAATATGGTATTAGAGCAGTAAATTTGTGACGAGTCATTTGGCCGCACCTCTGCTCTACGTCACCCGAATGTCTACATGTTAGACCCAAAGAAGCTACATGATTGGGGGCGTGTTTGATTAATCCCAATTTAGGACGAGTCGTTTGGCCGCACCTCTACTCCGCGTCACCCGATTTAACGTATACGTGTTAGACCCAAAGAGGCTACACGTGAGGGAGTGTGTTGAGATTAGTCCAACACAGGGATGGGGGAAGGGGTGCAAATGGGGTCACTTGTACCCTCTAGGTTTTGAATTTCAACAAGAAAGGGCTCGGGTTTTATTTCATTTTAATGGCTTGTGGGTGCAAACAATAGTGGTAAAATTTAAATTTGTATTAGTAGTGGGTTCAAAGTATAAACAGATCGCTTAAATCTTCTTTATTCTTTTCTATCCACCAACTCTCTCTAAGAAAAACTAAAAAACTAAAAAACTAAAATGAAAAATGATAATGGCCCACTATTAGGGACAAAACACGAAATCTTCAGGCCATTCTGGCATGGCATATTGTTGTTGTCAGTTTGCCGAGACTGATGTATCTATAATGAAATTTATGGTGTTATCTCAAAAGTTGTAAACTTATATATCATGTGAACTTCCATATTGATCAAAAAAAATATGTTTTGAGAATGTCAAAACAAAATTTACTCGGTCCCAGATCATATAAGTCATGGCTCAGTCCCTGGTCTCATATAAGTGGCGGATCCAGTGTGAAGCAAGGGTGTGCACTTGCGACCCCTTGAATTCTATACTTCGCCATGTAGCTCTAATTTCCAAGCCAATCAAAATTTTGGATATGATTTGCGCCCCTTCATACGATTCGTATACCATTCTATTGATGTTGATGCTAGGAATATCAGGGTATGGCGAAGATATCAGGGTATGATGAAGATACATTACTGGCCGACTGTTAAGTTAATTTGAAGAACCTCAAATGGATGGGAATGACTCTATTACTGCTAAACAACTTTGGGTATTCGTATTAATCTTCAAATTTGTTACTTTGACTTGAAGACCTTTTCTACTCACTCTTCGATGCATTATTATTCCTTAGATTTCCATTGTTTCTGTAAAAGAAAAGAGGGAAAAAAAAGTACCGCTCTACTGCCGTTTGATAAAATGCCTCAGTAAACTAATTGTATGTGCCTTAAATTTGATTACGGTTTTTGGGTTTTAAAGAGGTTTTGATTAATGAAAACGTTAAGAGTTATTAGTTCGTGAATTTGCAAATATGATTAACTATGATACTCTTTAAGCTTTTGCATAGTTGTGTGAATTTGAGTCTGTTTGTGTAACAATTGTACCATGAGATAGATTTAGTATACAAGGGATTAAGGACTATTAGGCGTCGTAATATAATGTTTTATGTGTAATGGAAAAAAAAATGGCTAGATCTTTTTGTTCTGGTGTTTTTTTCGTTCGCTCCCCCTCCGTTGAAATCTTGGATTCACCGCGGTCCCATATTATATGAATTATCTAAGATCATGCAGTTTATAAATCTTGGATTAACCTTACAGGCCGGTTTTCGAGATTAATTTTGTGATTAATTAAGCTCATAGACTTCAATACAGATGGGCTTTTACAAAATGACTTCAGAGAGTATGGATTTGATTAGGTTTTCCGTTTTCACACGTTTAGCGTAAATTCCAAAGGAAAAAAGAAGAGTTTTTGTTCCAAGCAAGAAAGGTAAAGAGAAAACCGATCCAGCATTCTATAAATTTGCCAGTGGGTGGGTGCAGTCGCTTTCCATGATCCGCCGTCCATTACACGCTCTCTTTATTCTTTCTTTCCAGTCATCTCTACGAATATGAGAGGTGATGGATAAACCACAATTGAACTGAGTAGCTACATGTCCCAAGGTATTATCAACAACAGTGGTTCACAACATAAATGTGTAGGAAATCTTGAAATTGTAGTCATACTTCACAGCCATTGTACATAGATAGGTACGAGTTACAATGCCCCACGTGCGTGTATCTTACTTAATTTTCTCACTTTCTTTTTACCAACGGTCAACAGAAATCCGGCTGTGCACATGACTAGCTCATGTCATGGATATCATATTACATAGTGTATATATTGGTTTATATGATACGCCTAGCACCATCACGATTATATGCTAAACAAAACAATGTTCACTTATCTGTACACTCCGTTTACATTTCTTCTTTAGGCCAAGCACTATGGTGCCCCATTTTCCAACCCTATCCGTCAAATGTAGGGAAAAACTAAAAACCCAACCACTATGGTCTTCCATATCCCTACTTGGCAAAGTGGATCAAATCTGATCCGCCTGGTAGGGAAGGGAAATCACACGGAAACTGAGTTTCCGTGTAAAAATCCCCTTTACGGAAACTCAATATCCGTGACTTTTTACACGGAAACTAAGTATCCGTTTTTGGTTTTTCTAGTTTCACCCTAAAACTTTTCTTTTTCACTCATTTTTTACCTATTATATCTATTTTTTACCTATTATATCTCCTTTTTTTACTCTTAATTATATTTCTTTACCTAAACAATATATTCCAACGGAAAAAAAAAATTGGAATTTTTTTTTGGAAAAAGAAAACGGAAACTGAGTTTCCGTTTGGCACTATTCACACGGAAACTGATGTAGGGAAGGGATAAAAGGGCACCATAGTGGGGCTGCCTTCATACCCATATCCCTTCCCTTTATTTGAGGGATAGGGTAGGGATGCGCTGCACCATAGTGCTTGGCCTTAGAATCGTAAAATGCCTGAAACCTTAGAAAAACATGAATTTCTCGCCACGTATAACATGGGGGTAGATGTGTAAATTGGGTTGTGCCAGCACGAGCACGGCCCAGCACAGCACGCTAAAATTTGAGCACAGCCCAGCCCAGCACGTGACTTACCCCAGCATGGCACAACACGTTAGTTTCATGGGACGGGCTGGGTTTGGCTAATAGGCACATTAGTCCAGCTCAACACGCGGCACGGATAAGCACGTGGCACATCACAGCACATCACGTTAAGAAAGCACGCCATAATATGTATAAAATACTACACAACATGGCACAATACATTAGATTTTGTGTATATTTCACAAAAGAGCGTTTATTCTAGCCAATTATATATTGACATTTTATTATCGTTATGTTGACTTATTTTCATAATAACACATATAATACCCAAATATTTGGAAAACATTTATATTGGAAAATATAAAATAAATGTGTTTGGCACGGCACAGCACGGCACAACACGTTTATTTTTCCGGCACAGTCCAGCACAACACGCCTTCTAACACGGCACGTCATGATCTCCGGCACAGCACAACATGTCACATAGCACGCTAAGCACGTGATATGATGTGCTGCGCCGGCACGGTTACACCTTTAGATGGGTTGCGCTGATCGACCAAATAGCAGTTATTAAAGGTCGAAGCAGTTCGTCAGTCTGTATTTAAACAATTGAGTTTTTTTAGGAAAAAAATCAAAATAGAATATCAGATACTGCTAGTCTGCTATGACCCTGCTGATAATTGCAAAAGTCAAACAATTTAAAATAGTAAGGAAATAAAGTCAACCTATAAAAAATGTAACAAGAACAGTAATATATCTCATTATTGCCTAGCCAATTTTAAATGGTAATAAATCAAGCTATTGCTGTTATTAAGGAGACCAATGAAGGTGGACAGATACGATCTCATTGATGGAAGTCAAATATAGATCTTATTCCTTAAATCTCAAATTCCATATGTTGGACGTGATGTCAAATATTTCTTAATATCTTCTCTTATTTCATAAGGTCTTTGTTTTGTACGTGATCGATGGCAGATTTTCTACGTTTTCTTTTTAATGGCTCTCTAATCAACTCTTAGTATTTGTTTACATTTTGAAGGACATGGCTTCCTCACCAGTTATAACATGGTGGCGCTGAGTCGGCTGACCATACGGCATTTATTAGTCCTATTTTAAACATTAAAATGTCAAAGCAAAAGCAATAAGTTCAACATTGCTAATAGAGGTACCAAATTGCTTGGGGGTGTACCAATACAAGGCTTAAGGATGTTTTGTCCTATACCAATATTGGCACACCCCAAGCAATTTGGTACCCCTATTAGCAGCCATGAATAAGTTAGTCGCTGGTAAGTTTGTAGAAATTTATAAAATTGAAAATAAAAGTCAAACAGTTAAAAGAAATGGTATAAAATTGGAGTACAAAGTCAAAACGAAGTACAGCGATTGTGAACTTGTGATAAAATGAATAAAAATTTAGCAAAATAAAGTCAACAATCTAAAAGATAATGCGAAGTTAAGGTAACAATGTCAACAAATAAAAAACACATATAGGCTATATACTACTCCTTCCGTTTCTGAAAAAGAGATATTTTCACTTTTCCAATTTGGTCTATTTATTAGGCTAAAATGAAAAAATGAAAGTATCTCTTTTCCAAAAACAAAGGGAGTATATAATCTGTTAGCAGATATGTTATCTACGCCTACGCATATAGAGATGCTAGTCAAAATACAAATGGGATCTCATTAATTCGAGTCAAATTTGGATCTCATTCCCTCAATTAATAGAGAAAATGGGTCATTTGGACAGAAAACTATAATTCCCAGTCCAAATGGACGAGTAAATTTTCGTCTGGGTTATATGGACGGGAACTAATAAAACCGTAAATTGACTATCATACCCTCAAATCATATTTAGTTTTTCTTTTTCTTTCTCTTCCCGATACATTTTCCTCTTTCTCTTTCTCCATTGTCGGTACATAACCCACTTGCACTTCTTCTCACCATTGATAGAAAAACTCATTGGTATCGTCTTTCACCATCGACGCCATCTTCCTCCACTACTACCACCACAAACACCTTTTCATCACAGTAATTGCTACCATCATAAATACCTTCTCAATCATTCTTGTGATTACGGCCGCCACCACAAACATCAACACCAATCTGATTTCAATCGGTACCACATGCATTGATCAACCTGAAATTTACGAGATGAATGATGTTGTATGAATTATGAAATTTTAGTATGTTTCTTTCCTTCCATAAACATGGGTGAAACTGGTATCATCCTGAATTAAACCTGAAATCCATGAGATGGATCGATGATTTTATGAGATGGATGATTCTTTTTTCTTTTGCTTAATCATGGATGAAACCGTTATCAACCTGTCTTAGACCCTATTTTTTCTTGTGTAAACATGGATGAAACTGTTTTCTTTGAATTTGGTTGAATTGATTTTCATCCATGTCTAAATAAGTATGAAACTTGTATCATCTTGTTTTAGATGAAACCGGTCTCATCCTGTCTTACACCCAAAAATTATGAGATGAATGAATTTTAGACCTTTTTTCTTATTTCTTAAACATGGATGAAACGGGTATCATCCTGTTTTGAATTTGGTTGAATTGATTTTTATCCATGTTTAAACTAGTATGAAACTCGTATCATCATGTTTTAGATTTGGCTGTATTTGTTTCATCCATGTTTAAACCAGAAACTGGTTTCATCCTATTTTAATTTGGTTGAATTGGTGTTCACTCGTGTTTAAATTAGTATGAAACTGTTCATATGTATGTTGTGAAATTGTTTCCGTATAAGATAGATTCTATCTAACCAATTTAAACTATTATGAAACTGGATTCATCCTTTCAAGTTTATAAAATTGTCATGTTTATGCTGTTAAATTGGTTATCTCTCTAACCCAATCAAACTAGGAAGAAACTGGATTCATCCAGCAGATTAGATGGAATGAAGTTATATGCGTTATGCTATACATGGAATATTGTTATCTCATTATTTGTTTGGTTCTATCCTAGTATAAAATAGGATGAAACCAGTTTCATCCAGGTTTAATATGCAGTTACAACATGTTTCCTGTGTAAATTTGTGACATACACGTTTCGATTATTTTTAATTCATCTAAGCATCAAATATTTTGAAGCTCTAGCAATAGGAATCACGTACATGGTTAAAACAATGAGTAGTACACTCCTCTGCAATTATATGTATGTACTTTTTCAAACTCTTGCATATAATGCATGCTTGATTATAAGTTATGATCCTTCATTACCGTAAGTTTCTTTGTATATCTCTAATAACTATCAAATCCTGGGAATAACTACTAATAAACATGAAAAGGTCTCTTTATTTGATTGCGTATACGCTATAAAATTGTTTAGTTAAAACTTCATATGACTTTATGAATTGTTGACTACAACTCTTTCCTATGTAATAAAATGTGATTATATTAGGTGAAACTTGTTTCGTCCTTTCTTAGATTGAGTTGAAATTGGTTACATCCTGGTTTACAAAAGGATGTAATTGGTTAAAATTCGATAAACCTCAATGAACTTTGATTTAGGAAGCAAAAAAGAGAGTAAGGATAGTACTGATGTAATTTTAGATTGTAACTTTGATAAATTTGAATGAACTTTTAGATTGCTGAAGTAATAAAACAGGATGAAATCAGTTTCATATAGTTTAGGCTGTGATATACCAGTATTTTCATTAGAATACACATGATACTGATTTCACCTAATTTTATATTGTATTTTCGTCAGAATATGCAGGATGAAACCAGTTTTATCTAGTCTTAGACTGTTAGATACTTGTATTTACATAGGAACATGCAGGATAAAACCAGTTTCATCAAGTTTTAGACCAAGATATTCATGGATTTTCGTCGGAATATGCATGATGAAACTAGGTACATCCTTCAAATGAATCAGGTGCGCTGATATAGCTTGTTGAGGGCACTACAGGAGAAGATAGAGATGACGACCAAACAACATAATGTAAAAGTATTTTTAAAGATTTGAATATCTTTCTTACATTTATAGGTAATTTTTTTTATGGTTACACTATTTTCGTAGATAATATTATTTAACTGATACCAATTAGTTTTCGTAAAACCACCGATAACGGAATTGTGATCTATTACCTTTAATAATATTAAGATTTCCTTCAATTTTTCTAACTATTTCTCTGCTCTTTTATATAAGTGATCCAAAATAAGATGCAACAAGGATTGCTTCAGCTGGTGTTATAAGGCGTCAAGTTGTTGATACTTCTCCATTATGGAGAGTCAACCACGCTACATGCTTTCTCACAATTGGTGCTATAAAAAAGTGGATCTAAGAATGTAAAGGTATAATTATTGAGTTCCATTCTAATGAGCTTATTAATGCAGTAAGGGTTCCTATAATAGGTATGAGATTGTTCAATTTTCTAGTTTCCCTTATACATCAAATCCTTTTATGTTTTCCTTGTACATCAAATCAAAATGATATTAGGTATTATTATTAAGAGGCTTTGTTTGAAGCTCAGTGTTGCAATAGGGATTTAATTTTTATTTAGCGTAAATACTTTCAAGGCACAATATATATCAGCTAACTAATGTGTAATTATCTTTAATGATAGTTATAGAAATCGAGAAAAGGGATCAGACTGAACGTGTTTCCAAGGCTAGTCATGGAATCTGCAAAACGGCTATTTTAGATGCTACCTAGGTCCGGTTCTTAAACATTGGTCCGTTTGGGACATAAATGCTATTTAGATAATTCTGCCAAGGATTTTTATCCTTGATACTCAAGAAGGATAAAGAGTATTATTACATTAACTAGTTGGAAGTCTAACAAGCTAAGCTCCAACAGCGTACTACTACATTAGTTAAACAGGTTGCAGTGTTAGCCTACCAGCGAGCCTCATGAGGAACCACGCCAAGGGAGATGAAGCGGATAGGGGGGATGTGATTATATCGCAAGGAGGCAAGCTAACTCTACCTTCCATGTCAAACTCTGTAATATTGCGCCATCGGGGACTCGAACCTGGGACCTCCTGAAATGCATGAAACCTCTATGGAACAGGGATGGCCAGCTGAGCTAGGTGAAATCAAATTTGTAATGCTTTTTTTGGTCTAAATATTAAAAATCAAATTATTAATATTATGGGAAAAAATTGTCTAATTTGTAATGCTTTCTTTAGTCAACAAATATCTTATTCTACGTATCCATTTTGATGTATAGGGCATCCCGTTGGACCCGTTCAATACTCAGATATACTAGAAGATATTTATGTGATATATTTGTGTGTGAGATATAAGCAAGGGTCTGTAGGCGGAGAGACACAAGGGTATTTTAGTACGTGGGTATAAAAATTAGTTATTAATGTTGGGTGAAATAACCAAACAAGATATTTGAAAAGTATCTTTTTGATTCCTGGGCATTTCAACAGTATCAAATTTTACATGTCTTTTTCACCAATGAAATATTGTTTTAGGGCTATTTGACCAATTTTGTGCAATTAATAACCCTTGTTATGCTTTCAAAAAGAAGCCTAGTTAAAACCTAGCATTAGCTAAAGCAAGGGATCAGGGCTAATAAAGCGTGCAAGTTTTTGTTTACATTTTCGTTTCACAAGAACCCAATAGTAGTAGCAATGTATAAACTAAAGTCATTAATCAGTCTACCTTCATCCATATTATTCCTTAGTCCTATCTATATTCTTTCAACCTACACTACAACAATTTTACCGGCATGAGCTAAGGCTTTAAACCGGGGCGGAGCGAGCATGGGAGGTAAGCTCCGCCAAAAAAAAAGAAAATCTCTACAAATTGGGTAATTTTCTTCCCCTAATTTAACGATTTTTGTATAAATTTATACATAATTAACCTTTAAAACCTAGTTGACAGGTAAGGTTAGTTGCATCTATTTTCACAAAGCTTTATCTACCCCTGTTTTAAGGAAAAAGTCTTGTTCGCACGTTGTTGCAGCAAATTTTGATCTACCATCGTCATGATTTTGATCTACCATTGTCACAAGCAATCATGCTAAAATATGAAAGACATTTGGTCAATGCACTTAATTTAGACAAGTCTTTTACTTATCAACCATTTTAGCAAGTATTATTACAGCCATCCATATGTCCAATGGTTAATTATGATATTATTAGATCAAAATATTTTAAACTCATGAATCATGATTGTCTGAAAAAGTTATAGATTGACAAAGGTAATAACAAAGATTGTTTTGAGCTTCAGTCAAAGTGACCATCCTCGCTACATGTTCCTAAAAGTGTCTAATGTGTATTTAGGTCTCGGTCAAGTAGTAAACTTGTCTTGAGGTTGTTTTCTGAAAGTAATTAGTTCATATATAAAAGCTTTAAGGTTGTTTGCTGATACACAATTAGTGCCTGGTGAAAGATTTCCAACTGAAAATAACATGATTAGTTGGAATAAATATTAAAAAAAAAAAAAAAAAACGAATTCCATCAGTGTAACATAATAGTGAATTTAATGCCGTAAATATTTTAATTTTTTTTTGCTACAAATAGTTTACGAATACCCGTTTGATTTGACTTTGAAAGCTCTCATAAATTAGTTCCAAACCAACCAAGAAAAACGATAGTGAAAAAAGAACATGTTTGCAATTTTTCTCTTCGAAGTCACAAAATTCACAATTTATGCTTGCCACTGTTACTCTTTGCATAAAAGTGTTAAGTTAATAATTTACTATTATAACCTCGAAGAAGATGCACATTCACTAACTAAACTAGAATTCGTACAATTTATTGAGTTAATTATTGGTACCCTGAACATGTTTCGGTGTTTTAATTTTGGGATCTAGAAAGTTCAGTGAGTTAATTGCTTATGAACTAAACTAGTAGGCACAAGATTTATGTTCTGTGGATTAATTGCTATGTGAAATATGCATGGTTATAATGGACTTTCAAATAAAGTTGTCATTCTGATTTCTAATCCTCACTGCTTACAGTAATAATGTATACTAATGTTAAAAGTTTTTTTAATTACAGTTTTGCATCCTAAAATCAATGAATCGTACTGGATATCAACCGGTACAAAGGTGAACGTTCATACAAAGGACTCTTCACATAAGACGAGTACCTTGAACCGTTCCTACCTTCATAAACTATTTCCTTCACAGTTCATTGTTAGGATAGTTGGTTTCTATATCAATGTCACCTACAAGCACAACAAGTCTACATAAGCACCTACAAGTGAATTCAATCAAATTATGGAGCAAGTTTACATAAGCACCTACAAGCACAGCAAAATCAACAATCTTGATCACCTAAAAATCTTCAAATCAATAATCCCTCTATCACTAACTTCTAAATCATCCTAATTTATAATCAATTTTAATATTGAAAAATAATTTCCATAATCATAAAATCTACCGATATTTCTGTATTTTTCTGGGTCCTAATCTAATTTATTTGTATGAAGCCCAAAAAACTCTCTCCTCTCCATCTTCAGCGATAACAAAACTCATCACCGTCGGAAACCTTTTCTGCTCAGATTTGCTCTGATGGAGGAGGTCTGGGTAGGTCTACACCTACAAATCCTTTTCTTTCGCTACCTACCTTTTAATCTAATTTAGATGTTGTTCTTGCTTTCGTGAAGCTCTTTTTTCTTGTTATTTAGGGAAATTCCTATGGCAATGAACATTTTTTTTTTGTTGAGCCACGTGGATGTACAAACTGTGTTTTCCACTATGGAAAACTAGAGCAAAATGAACAGATTTGGTTTTCCAGGGCCCCACTAATATTTCTTTTTGAAAAAGCGGGGGTACAACAACCACACCCAATATTTCGCTTAGCAATCTGTATGGACTAACTCCAATATACTTTCAAGAGAATCAACTAGACAGTCAGACTCAATCTTAATAAAAAGTATATCAAAGAGTTATATCTCAATTTCTCGATTCAATCCACAATTAAACAAATAGGAATTTGCGAGCCTGATTGAATACAAGAGAAATAACTTGAATGGTACCAAAGACCAATGTTCAAGGATCAATAAATTTCAATCAACAACCAAAGGTTGGATTTACCAATTGATCGATTCAATGCACAACCTGTGATATTTCAATTATATAACAAAATATAATGCGGAAAAGAAATAACACGGACACCGGAAGTTTTGTTAACGAGGAAACCGCAAATGCAGAAAACCCCCGGGACCTAGTCCAGATTTGAACACCACACTGTATTAAGCCGCTACAGACACTAGCCTATTACAAAGCTAACTTCGGTCTGGACTGTAGTTGAACCCTAATTAATCCCACACTGATTCAAGGTACAGTTCCGCTCCTTACGTCTGTGATCCCAGTAGGATACTACGCACTTGATTCCCTTAGTTGATCTCACCCACAGCCAAGAGTTGCTACGACCCAAAGTCGAAGACTTGATAAACAAATCTGTCTCACACAGAAAAGTCTATTGGAATAGATAAATCCGTCTCCCACAGATATACCTACGAGTTTTTGTTCCGTCTTTTGATAAATCAAGGTGAACATGAACCAATTGATAACCCAGACTTATATTCCCGAAGAACAGCCTAGAATTATCAATCACCTCACAATAATCTTAATCGATTAACGAAACAAGATATTGTGGAATCACAAACGATGAGACGAAGGTGTTTGTGACTACTTTTCTATCTTGCCTATCAGAGATATAAATCTCAAGCCAATCTTAGGATTGCACTCAAACACGATAGAAACAACAAGATCAGATCACACAACTACATAGAAAATAGTTGGGTCTGGCTTCACAATCCCAATGAAGTCTTTAAGTCGTTAACCTACAGGGCTTCGTGGAAAACCTAAGGTTAAAGGAGAATCGACTCTAGCTTATACAACTAGTATCACACAGGAGGTGTGGGGATTAGGTTTCCCAGTTTCTAGAGTTCTCCTTTATATAGTCTTCAAATCAGGGTTTACAATCTAAGTTACCTTGGTAACAAAGCATTCAATATTCATCGTTAGATGAAAACCTGATTAGATCAAGCTAATATCTTTCAACCGTTAGATCGAACTTAGCTTGTTATACACAATACTTCGAGAAACATTGCAAGAGATCCACCTAATTAAAAATTATAATCCTTTTAGATTTCTCATCCATGGTTCAAAGAAAGACGGCAGAGTGTTGCTCACAAGATGCAGATGATGATGTTCAGGATAAACTTCGAATTTAGAGTCTTGTTTGCTTCATCAGAGTCGAACAAGAATATGTTGTATAAAGTATAAAATATCTAGCCTCAAAAAATAAACTTTTGAGAATACAGTCTTGGAGGCCATCTACTTATTCTTTACAGTAAGATAAACTTGTAACAATGCATCTTACTGATTACTTTATTATGGAAGCAACATATTGGGATAGACGCATGAAGCAAAACTTAGCAAAAGATGGTGATATCAACAGAAGACATTTTCACATTTCCGTTCAACAAAGGAGGAATTTTTTTTTCATCACTCATATCCAAAAATATGATTCTTCTTGGATTACGGACTAGTCTAAAATTACAAGGAAGTTAAGTCACTGTTTTCATAGTTTATTCAAGCGACCTGAAAGTCAACATTTTTCGAATATCAACTCTTCTGATTCTTTTAATATAAACACTAAAGAAAATGAAAATATATCCAGAGAACCGACAATAGAGGAAATTTGGGATGTGATAGTTAAGATGGGTTCATACACCTCTCCTGGACCGGATGGGTACTCTCTAATCTTTTATAAAATGGTTGGTCTATTTTCTGCAACGATGTTGTTAATTTAATAAAATCTATTTTCGAGTATACTCGGTTTCCAGATCTTATGAATCATATCCATATCTCACTGATTCCAAAAGTAAAAAAAACACCTAAGCCTAGTGATTTTAGACCAATATCTCTTTGTAACATTCTTTACAAAATTGTTGGAAAGTTAATATCGAATAGGATTAAGCCTTTTATTGGAAAAATTCATATCTTGGTCTCGAAACGCTTTTGTTCCGGGTAGGCAAATATTAGATAAAAAGCTTATAGTTTGATCATGAAACGCGTTATAGTTTGATCATGGAATGCGTTACCACTGTTACTTTCTCTATTAATATAAATGGTAGTCCACATGGATTGTTTACCAGTGAAAGAGGAATTTGTCAGGGATGTCCACTGTCACCCACATGTTTCATTATATGTTGTCAAGGGTTATCAATTATTGTACAACAGTTTGAGAATCAAGGGCTTTATCAAGGATACAGACTAAACAGTTGGGCTCCTTCTATCAACCATCTGATGTTTACTGAGAAAATTCTTAACCGTTACCCGGGTTTGTCAAGTCAGTTGATCAAGGCTAAGAATATTTTTCAGTAAAAGGATATCTCAATTGGGCAGGAAAAATAAAATGCATGACCTTGTAGTTAAAGTGATGGAATAAGATGATAAATATTTGGGTGTAATGCATGACCTTGGCGTTAAAGTGATAGAACAAGATGATAAGTATTTAGGTATATACCCGTGGAAATCAGATTACAGAATTTCTAGATTTAACTTTCTTCTGGAAAATTTCAAGGCTAAGTTATGTGGATGGAGGCACCATTTTTTTGAATGCAGCAGGTAGATCAGTGCTCATTGTCAATGTTCTTTCTTCTATTCATATTTACTTCATAGGTATATACATCTTGCCGAAGGGAGTTACAAATCAGATTAATAGAATAATGAAAAGCTTCTAGTAGGGTCATTCTCACGATAAAGTAAATCTCACTTTATCAATTAGGATAAGTTGAGAAAAAGAAACAAGACGAAGGCTTAAGGATACGAAACATAGAATGGACGAACAAATCTATGATCTTGGCTTGGAGATTTTTGGATAATCAAGATGACATGTGTTCAAAAATTCTCTCTGCAAAGTATTTTAAGGGTAAATCCTACTGAAAGGTAGAGATCGATAGCAAAGGCTCGTTTATATGAAATAGCTTACTCGAGGTAAGACATTTACTCGAAACTAAGATATTCTGACAGGTTTCAAAATCTTCTACAGTCAAAATACGGGAAGAGCCATGGATCCTAAATCATCTTACCCATTTGTTGCATAATCTAGAAAAGTTTCCAGGGAATGTAAACATTATTGCTGATCTTTTAATTTTGAATACAAATACTTGGAACAAAGATAGTCCGGTGGAGATCAACGATTGAGCTAGGGGAGCTGTAAGCTACCCTAAATTTGAAGAAGAAAAAAAATCGATATTGCCAAGGGTAAGAGCCAAATTTTTGTATTATCCCACTTAAAAGTATAGTCCGGCCCATACTATGTCTGTGAAAGTTAATTAATTAATATGTACATTAACATTCTTTTTTCTTATTTTTTTCCTATTCATCTTCTTGTTATGGCGTTCAAGGTAAAATTGGGGATTTTACTCATCTGAGCCAGTGATCAAGCTCTGGCTGCTGGCAGGTTCTCTACTCCACAAAACTCAATTCTCCAGTACTCTGTCCTACTATTGGTTCTCTATTTTGAACTTAGGGTTTGTATTTTTTTTGGCTTCTTATTTGATTTATGTTTAATTAATTGATGTGAATCATGTGATGTGAGAATTAGATACCAAAGTGGTGTCTTTAATTTGAATAATTTGTAATTTTGTATGGATGTATCTTAAATGAAGTTACTTTTCTCCATTGTTTTACAAATTGGTTAGAAATATGTGAAAATTGAAATAATTAAATTTATATGGAACCAAACTCTAGTTCATCCTATTGAAGATACACGCATGCCTGTTAAAATGTTTTATACGTGCATGCTTGTTGAAATGTTACAATAGTGCTATAATTCAGGTATTTATACCGCATTTGATGTTATAATGCACGAAATTGACATGAATATAATTTTGTATTTCATGGAATTTTTTTCTTAGCCCCCAGACTGAAATTCCTGGTTGCGTCGCTGATGGAGATTTTTCCTCTGACAGTTATTGAAACTATCAAGGATATCTTTGTTACTGATGAGGGAAACAAAGACGTTTTAATCTAGACTCCATCCACTTCTGGTAAGTTCTCAATGAAATCATGCTATAAGATTTTTACAGACTCTATGCCTGATACTTCGGTCAGCGATTCTTTTTCCTGGAGGAATTTTTGCGCACATTCTAATATTCAACCAGAGATTTTGGTGTTTGCTTGGAGACTCTTGAATAATGGCTTGGTTGTTAAAGGTAATATTAAGAAATTCAATAACTCAATCGATTCTTCTTGTACTATCTGTAATCATGAAGAAAAATCAATTCCACATCTATTTTTCAACCGTCCTTGGGTAAAAACGGTTATGAGTAATGCTACGATAGTTTTCTCAACTGACATGATGCTGGAAGACCCAAAAATGGTGCTGTTATAGTGGATGGAAGACCCACAAGAACATATGTTTACTTTGGAAATATGTTTCTATGGAATCTCTGGAAAATGAGAAATAATATGATATTCTCAAGTGCTTCTTTCTCTTCGGGTCAAATTTTAAAACCGGCAGATTAAGACTTCAACATCTGTGTTATAGTTAGAAGTTCAGAACCAATTAATGATCAAGTTCAGGGTAACAAGATACAACAGTGGACTTCTCCAGAGTTACACCACACAAAGATAAATGTTGATGTTGCTTTTTTCCCTAATAAAGGAGCGCTAGGTGCGATTGCTTAAGGTTACCTTGGCATTTATATGGGGTGTGGTGTTAATACTTTTAATGCTACTTCACCATTAATAGCAGAAACAAAAACACTTCTATTATGACTCAATTTGGCAATAAAGCACCAGTTCTTCAAAATTATAATCATGAAAGTTATAAATGAGGGGGTCCCACAAATGTGACAACAACAATCATAGGAGATATATGTGATATCCCGTAGAGTATCAGATCTTTGGTAATGAGAATTAAAGTAGCATCAAAATACTTTATAGATAGATATTAAGTTTGCTTCCGTACCAAAATGTGTGAATTTCATTGCACATACTTTATGTCAATATGCCATGCATGATGACACTATAGGTTGATGGAATGTTAATTTCTGTCCCGATTATATTTCTTCAAACATCAATCTAAATGAGGTAGTCTAATAAAATTTGTTCTAAGAGGCTCCTTGTCAGGGACGGAGGGATACAAAGACAAGTTGGGTCGAAAGACCCCACTTGATTTCAAATTTTGACTGATATATGCTTAGTATTTTTGAAATTTACATGTCTTGTGGGGGCAAATACGTATGATAGAATTGAAATTTGACTCCTAATGGCGTCTAAGTTATAAAAACTGATACAAAATAAATAAAAAGAATCAGATGTATGACCTAAATATTAAAAAAAAACATGATATAAACAACATGTTTTGCTTAATTAAAATATTTCATATAATTTGATAATCACTCAAGTTATACTAAAACATCAATCAAAATGCGAAGAAAAATTGTGCGGACTCCCTGTATGCGTCGATTTCTATCATATAATTTTTTCCCCCACATGAGAAAATGTCTCACTTCGTCACCGCTCCTTGTAGCCCTTTTTATATTTTTAACAAAAACAAAGATAAAATAAAAATAATAAAAGACGACGGATACAGTGAAAATATTTCCGTTTCTGCCTGCTCCCCCGTATGGCCATATTTCATACGGGGGACGTTTATATGTGTCAGAAATGCTGAAATAATCAAGACTCATGTATAAGGTTGGCGACGGTGCGTATCGTCTGTGCCTAAGGGTCCATGTGCCCAGTGTGCTAAGAGCATCCACAATGGACGACCATTACCAAAATTTTGGTCCGCAAACGAACCACAGTGGGACGGAGTAAAGATTAAATTCTAAACTAAAACTAAATTTCAGACCAAATATGGTCTGAAATCCGGACCAAAACCATATTTGGTCGAGTGAAAGTTTAAAGTACGTTCGATATCAGACGTACGTACAAACTACGTTTGATGTGAGGCGTAGGTATAAGTCCCGTGCGATAAGTAGGCGGATATTTAAGTTACGTTTGGTTGAGGCGGCAGTATAAAGTGCACCTGGTAGGGCGTAGGTATAATGCTCGCCCCACAACAGGCGAACTTTAAAGCTTCGCTTGGTTCAGGCGTATATTACAGATACGCCTCAAGCTGGCATAACTTACAAATTTGCCCCTACCAGGAGTACATAATACAAACGCTTGGAGTGAGGCAGGGTTTATACTTACGCCTGGTAGTTTTGGAACTTTGAATTTTTTGTTTTTTGTTTTGTATACACCCGCACCACAACAAACGTTAATGAAACTTGCTCCCCACAACATGCGTTAATATAATCTACGCCCAGCTCAAACGATCTTTATACCTCCGTCCAAGCTTGAGACGAACATTTTAGGTGCGCTCGACCAAATTTGCTCTTTCACCCTAGCGTGACACCACGGACTAAACCATATTTTTGATCTTTTTTTTGGTTTTTGATCTTTCGTTATGATCGCGTCATTGCAGTTGCTCTAAGCGAATAAAATTGCAACACTTGTCTTTCCCAATTTGTCTCAACTAACACAGCTATATATTCCGTAATTAACATTAAATCAATTAAGAGATGGTTAATAAATTTAGGAAACAAAAAGATATTATATCCATTTTATTTATTTTAAATTTCTAATTATATTTCACGGCCAAGTGATAAATATACTTAACTTCTCTCCTAATACAGTACATCCAAGGTAGTTAATATCGCGTATCGGTATCGTATCGGTCGGGTCCTATACACCTATACAAATGATAATATCTGTTTTTACAGGCGATACATCATTTAATATAGAATTTCAAATAATTATAAAACCATAGTAAAAAATAATAAGAATCATACACATATCTCAAATTTCCAAAATACAAGGTGGTTTATTAGAGCTTCTCCAATGGTCATTGTGTGTGTTTCCTATGTGGCAACACAAATAAGACATCCTCAATCTATTTTTCCTTAAAATTAGGGAGAGAAAAAAATTCATCTCCAACAGTATTGCATGTAACATCTCCTTTTAATTAGTATAAATTTTATTTTCCATAATTAAGATTTTATTAGAGCTAAAAATAGTTAGTTAATATATTAAAGTCAATTCAATTAAGTAAAAACGGACTAGAATGGTAGACAATGTCAAGGGGAATGTTTAAAACTAGACATTCACCTTGACAATGTCTACCCAAAGTCATCTATACATTGGTTTAAGACATCAGGGTTGGAGAATGAGTTTAGAAAAAATGGATGTGTATCCTAGGTGGATTTTGACATTTATCTCCACACACATGCCATTGGAGAAGCTTTTAGCCAACGTTGTGATTGTTGTCCCATTATGCCAGTAAATATTTTTTGTTAACCTTCATATTTATCTTTTATATTTCTCTGCCTTGCAATCGAAATATGGTTTCCATCTTATATCCTACCATATAGTCATTGATTTTATATTATAAATATATTAGGGATTTTTACCTTCTCCAATTGACATTATACTTGTCTGTAAAGACTAGATGCATGTTGATGAAAAATTTATTCACGAAACCGATATTATCGGTGTACAAGTAAAACCGATATATCGGTGTGTACCGGCCTGTACAACCGATATTGACTACCTTGAGTACATCATATTCGTCTATACTGCCGAAGTTAGTAATAATGTCGTTTCTTCCCCATTTTGGCCATATATTGGTGCAAGTTGTTTTCAATCTATGTTAGCTTCTATCTATTTACTGCATGAACCAGACCCAAAACACACTTGGTGCAGTACGATTTCTGGTGAAGCTATTTTCCCCCAAACCCTTTCTTTATATCATCATTCATCACTGTATTTAGAAAACTTCACCATGTTTGACATGCTTGAGAAAGAAAAGACGGAAGATTTTATGGTACAAAAGGCAAATTTGCATTACCTAAGATTATTCAGCTGCATTAATGGGGGTAAGCTGTTACAGTGAATCCCATCTAGAAGCTACTGGCTCCACTTTAATCTGCTGCAATGGAGATGCAAGCAGAGCAACACATAGACTTTTCCTGCACTGTCGAGAGAAAGGTGTTGCATAAGGGTGGAAAGAGATTTGCATAATGCATTTGAAGGCTTGTGCAATGAGGTGAGTGGATTGACCTGTATCCTGGAAACATTTTCCTAAGAATCCTAAGCCAACTGCCAGTAATTTCCGCAATCTTTATATTAGATAAATCGAAATGTCGAAGAAAACAAAAATAGTGCAAAGAAAACACAAACCAAACGCACCCTAAAATAAAAAACGCGCAATTGGGGATAGTTAAATTAATTGGGGGATATAGGAAAAAGACAAAAACGGGATTTAAATATTAAATCAAGGTCACCCCTATCTATGTATTTTCATTAATTCCTAATCTACCCCTCATTAATCCGGTTTAGTGGTTAATAATAATTAGTTATGTTAATTGATTAGTTTGAAAATGTTTAATAAAAATCATTATCATTTTGGATAAATCTTTATCATTTTGGAGATTAGAAGTATGAATGTTGGGTTCAAAATTTTTAGTTGAGATGAGTGACCATAGTGAGCAAAGAGATGTCTCTGAGTCTTCACGTCAGCAACAAATATGTCTTTTATGTTGAATCTTCTCCAGATGTAACTTTGGATTCACCATGGCTGCACCTGTAAAACAGCCTGCCGGCATTGATATAACTATGAATACTATGCCGGAACAACCAAAACCGACATGATATTCATATTTATATCAATGCCGGCGCACCATATCCCCCAATTTTAACCTTTGACGGCATTGTGTAATCAAATCACAGTGTGCCAGCACAAAACTTTCTTTTCACCTACTAGGGAATATTCGACCTTATATACTGCCCGCGTAGAATGCCGATATGGGTTGCCAAACGTAAAGAAAATTGGTACCTTAAATTGTAATGCCGGCATTGATTTTTTTTATCGAGCATGCCGGCACACTCAACAGACATTGGTCAGAATTTTTAGTTTTTCCTGATGCTCTTCCGGCATTGATCTTTACTTGTCGAGCATGCCGATACTATAAGCCATAAAGAGTCGTGTGATGATTGATAAGAATAGCACATATATAAGCCCAAATAACATGTGTATACCCAATCACTCCACAGATGGTTGGTTGTGAAAGCACGTATCAATGTGAAAAATTACCAATTTCTAACAGATTGGTTAGATAAATCTCTAGCAGCACATAAAGATACCTAATGGACAATAGTAAAGTAAAGGAAGAATGTAAATGCCAGTATACAGTCATAAAAAATAAGCTTCAATGGTGGGTTTCCCTTTCTCAGCTCATAATCCAGAAACAAGATGCTCAAGTTCAGAGCTTCATATATACAGTCATACAAAATAAGCTTAACACATCATGTTCTTAGTTGCCAAATGAAAAAAGAAAGAAACAAAATTACCAGGGAGGATTGGACACGTCTCTAACAGGATTGGATCCATCTCTAACAAAAGGTGACCTTGAACCCAAGATTGAATTTGTTCCTAACAGAAGGTGACCTTGGATCCATCTCTAACAGAAGGTGACCTTGTCAAGCTTCTCCCAGATTTTGGAGTAACTGCAGCGGGACTTGAACCACGATAACTTGCACGTAGTGATTCATCCACGGAAGAAGATGATTTTGCAATTGCATTCCTAACAAATTTCTGAACAGCATGTGAAAGTGTTCGAACACCTGGACTCGCGCTTCCTCCTCTAGATGGTGAAGGCAATGGTGTGTACTGGTATCAAATTTTTTTTAGTTTTTTCTCATGCTCTCCCGGCACACTCTATCGGCATTGGTCAGAATTTTAGTTTTTTCTCATGCTCTTCCGGCATTAATTTTTACTTGTCGAGCATGCCGATAGTTGTGTACTGGCGTTGTGATAAAAAATGTTTGATTTCACAAAAATCAAATGTGTCCAGCACCAAAAAAAAACTATTCATACATCCCAAACAACATCAATTTTTCTTGTAACTTGCATCAATTGTTTGGTAAAGATCCATGAACAACAGATTTTCTTTGTGGATGTACTAAAGCTGCTCTTTCTAAAAACCATAGTGGTGTTAAAGATGTATAATTTGCATCATTCTTTGGTAAATCATCGATATCTCCTCCTTCCGCTCATCAAACCCTTATTACATTTTGACATGACAACGCTTTTCCTTCTTGCACTTAATCTTTTATTAGATTGTAACATTTTTGACTATGAGTTTTGTTGTCTTGATATGAAACATACATGCAAGCTGCAACTAACCATGTACATAGTGGTGAAGCAGTCATTGATAAAGTTGCCCTAAATATCATCACACACATTTTGAAACAAAAAAAGAAACAAAGGGTCTCTTTTGCTTGTGATGTACAGTACTCTAGAGTGATAAGAAGAACATGATACCAAAAAAAAAAAAAAAAGGGTTTTTACGAATCTACAAAAAATGGGTTAATTGTTGAATGAAAGAGAAACCCAGATGGGAAAATGAAATCCCAGAGAGAATCAAGAAAAAAATTGTGGTTTATTAGAGATGTGAAATTGTGTTTTCCTTTTTAATGAAATTGAAATTGGAATGAAAAAGAAAAACCCAATCTTGAATCAGGGAGAAACCACCAAAGTTGTAGTTGTTGTTGATGTCAAGTAATTGCGAATTTGAGTTCCTTGTCATAGAGAAAGCTAAGTGGTCAATGGAGGTTTTTTCCCAGAGAGAGAAAGAAACAGTTTTTATTTGAGAGAGAGAAAGAGTGAACTTCAGTAGTGGGAGACGAAAAGTGCAAAATACATTTAGAGGAAGCCAGCATTGAATAAGAAAACACGAGCATGCCGGCAACCTTTCCGGCCGGCATTTACATTTTACAATAAAACAATACCGGATATTATGAAACTCGATACAGAGAATTTCGTTTTACTACTAGCTCACTGCGGGCGCTGATATGAAATTGCGAAACTATGCCGAAATTGTTCGCCGGCATGGTATTCATCATGATCAATACCGGCATAGTCTTCATCATTATCGGCATGGTCTTCATTACTGCCGGCATAGTGTTCATCAATACCGACACGGTTTTCATCACTACCGGTATGGTATTCATCACTTCCGAATGCAAAAAAAAAAGAAAAAAAAAGTTTTCCGAAAAAAAGGTTTTCAAAGTTTTCAAAGTAGAGAAGGAGAAGAGAATTTGAAAGGGAGCGGGGAATATTTAGAATTTGAAAAGGAGTGGGGTATATTTTAAAGGTAATTGAGTGAAGCGTAATTTAAAGGTTCGCCCGATGGGGCACAAATTGTATCTCCGTCCCACATGAAGTGAATGATTTGCTCACCTGGTTCAGGCGTACATTTGACTTGCGCCTCATGGGACGGACTTGGAAACTCTGTTCCTTTATCGCGCGGACACCGGCACGTTCGTTTCCTTTCAGGCGTAACTTATATATTCGTCCAATATCAGACGCAAGTTTAATTTACGCCCCATTCAGGCGTACAACTAGGTGTCCGTCTATCAGGGACACGGAGATTAAATTTACGCTCAGTTTCGGGCGAAGATTTAAACTGCGCCTGACTATAATTTTAGTCCATAACATTGTGTTAAAACACCCCCAAAACCAATTTTTTTTAGTTTTCGGTCTGGTTTTTGGTTTTAGTATAGTCGTACCATCGTGGACGCTCTAATTAATAAAACTATCCCCAATTGTGCGTTGATTTTTACTTGTTTTCGAAATATCGAAATATAAAATTTTGAAGTGAAATAAAAAATGGATAAAAAGAAATTCACATAATATCTTTTTGTTTCCTAAATTTATTAACGGTCTCTTAATTGTTGATTTAAAGCTAATTACGAAATATATAGTTGTGTTAGTTAAGACAAATTGGGGAGGATAAGTGTCGCGATTTTATTCACTTGGCACACTGGGCACATGAACTCTTGGGCAGAGACGATATGCACCCGGTTGGCGAAGCTCAAGAATTATTTCCTAATCGGTCCAAAAGGGAAATCCTTTCTAATACTTGGTGGGGATATCACTAACCAATAATCCAGAAAAGGAAATGTGGATTTACTTGGTGGGAACTGGGGAATGGGACTAAACGCTATAATTATCTTGATGTTAGTGTAAATCTTACTCCACTGATAAGTCATACGTTACCACACAGGCACACACACGCCTACTGAATATGGATGACAGGATGGGCTGAAGCAAGACCCGCCGGGTACAAAAAGAAAATGTTTCTCTTATCAGCCAAGATGATTTTATTTTAGTATTAATAATTTAATAGATGAAGCTTTAGAAGGATCTGAGTGGTTGAGAAAACACAAAAAATTAGTAATTAAATTAATATTTTCTTGGCTATCTATCGATATTATAAAATTTAAATACTAATGTTTAATGTTACTTCCTAGTCGTGCTCTAGTTAATTGATTAATTATTAATAAGACCGTATTATTATCACTGTGTGGCTCTAAATGTACCAGTGGGGTGGTCTACAATGCAACACCTGTGAGTCTGACGGCTCTTTGTCATTTTAAGAGCTTTATTAATCGAACTTCGCTAAGATTTTTTTGGCCTTTTGAGACGATTCGACATTGAATATTCAAACACTTGGTCATACTTTGGTTGTATACTGCTGCGTCTGGTGCTGGTACAGGGTTGGTAATTTTGTTGCTGTTGGGCTGGCTTAGTATTGCAAGTTGTTTTTTTTATGCCAGCATATTCTTTACTGTCTCCTTTACAGCCTACAAATCCCCCTGATTTTCTTCTGTCTTGTTGAGTATAGAAAATATATGTAAGAGCCTACCTACTGCTGCTGATCGACTAGCATTTGTGAAAAATCTTTTCAATTAGGACTGTTTGTGAAACCGCGTTTATTCGTGTAGAGGAGGATGAAATTGATTACTATTGACACTTCCCCATGACCTGAAACCAAAACATACGTCCATTCAGTATCTCTACGAGGGGTTACTGATGGACCAGAAAGAATAGGATTGTATAGCGAGGTCCATCCATTAAGGAAAACTCAAGGTTCTATGCTTACAAAAGTCAAGCCTCTAGCCAATAATTAGTTAGCCCTCGTTGATTTCCTCATATTCAACTACGATCTCAATTTCAATCCAGTAGCACGGCATGAGGAAGTTTCGTTCCTGATTCTTGATGGATACAAGGTTCATTTTTTCCGTCTCTAGTTGATGTGTACGACTCACGAGGACGAATTAACAGCAATTTTGTATATTTCATTCGAATATGATGCAAGAAATAAATCACCACTTGCCCACCGAAAATATATTACTGGCTTTTAGCTCATCTTTTGCGTGCCAATAGATTAAAGGGACAAATAAAACTGATTTCAGACTGGACAACTATATGCCTATGCGGCCTATGCCGCTACACAGTGATGGGCTCATCAAACTTCTAATTCAGAGTTAAATTAGATGTTAAATTGTGTTGCTTTAAACACACTTTGTGGCTCACGTTAACAGATAGCTACTAATGCCTTTGCCAAATTGAAAAGAAGTTATTAGGAAGAAGCTGCCTAAGATAAGACTGATAAAGAGGAACATTCCAACCCTATGAGCTGCCAACACTAGCCTCTGAATAGAAAACGCGGACTAGAAAGACGGAGAGAAGGAAAGAACAGAAAAAGATTGGAACAATCAGACACCTACTAAATTAAAAGCCCAGGACCAGATACTATCTGCTGCCCAACAACATCAAAGGCCCAGGTCCAGATACTACCCATTGTCCAACAACATAAGACTTCATAATCTAAGGCTGAGCATGGTCAGGATTGTGCTGGTTGACCTCATCAGCATCCAATCCAGTACATCCAACGGATGCACCGATGGACAGGTTGGATGCGGTTAATCTGATGGATCTTTAAACTTTTAAATAGAAAATAAAACTATCAAAAAAGAGGGAGGACTCATGGACATTCTTATACACAATATCTTATATGATTCGCGTCATTTTCTCATGAAACTCAAACGACAATGAATTTAAAGCTAATATCTTGATGATACGTTATTCTCATAAGATATTATAGTCATACGGAAAAAAAAACACAACTTAAAATACCAAACCCCACCATCTACCTCTACCGTTAGTTTTCAACTGCTGATTTTCAAAGTGGTAGAAGGTGGTGTTATACATTTCTGATTATACTCATCTTTGGAAGAAATGTAGGTTTTTATAAGAGGAACATTTCATCAAATCATTAACATATAAATCATCGTCGTTTGGTTTTATGGCAAAATGGTGCAAATCATGTGAGATAATGACTGAAAAAACGGGGTTATAACAACCACACCCAATAATTCGTTCGGCAATCTGTATGGACTAACTCCAATATTATTCTGAGAGCACCAGCTTATAAAGCGAGCTCAACCAAGAAAGATATCAAAGAGTTATATATTTTTTCCTCAAATCAATCAGCAAATCAAACATATAGAAATTTATGAGCCTGATTGATGTGAGAAACACTTGGACGGTACCAAAGACCAATGCCCAAGTATCAATCAATTTATATCCAACAAACAAGGTCGGATTTACCATTTGATTGAACTATGCACAACCTGTGATATTTCAATTATATAAACAAATATAATGCAGAAAAGAAATAACACAGACACCAGAAATTTTGTTAACGAGGAAACCTCAAATGTAAAAAAAACCCGGGACCTAGTCTAAATTTGATCACCACACTGTATCACAGACACTAGCCTACTACAAGTTAATTTCAGACTGGAATGTAGTTGAGCCTTAACCAAGTCTCACACCGATTAAGGTACAGTCGCGTTCCTTACGCCTCTAGAACCACGCCGGATTCTGCGCACTTGATCCCCTTAGCTGATCTCACCCACAACTAAGAGTTGTTATGACCCAAAGTCGAAGACTTATAAAAAATCTGTTTCCCACACATAAGTCTATTCTGATAGATAAATCTGTCTCCCATAGAAATACCTACGAAGTTTTGTTCCGTCTTTTGATAAATCAAGGGAACAGGAACCAATTGATAATCCGGTCTTATACTCCCGAAGAGAAGCCTATAAATATCAATCACCTCACAATAACTTAACTATATGGTAGTAGAAGAGGTTATTGTGGAACCACAAAGTCTGAGACGAAGAACTTTGTGATTACTTTTTATATCTTACCTATCGGAGATAAATCTCGAGCAAATCTTAGAGAAGATAGTACTCAATACGATAGAACAAGTAAGATCAGAATACGCAACTACAGAGAAAATAGTTGGATATGGCTTCACGAATCCCAAATGAAGTCTTCAATTCGTTAACCTAATATGGTTTTGGAAAAACCTAGGTTAAAGGAGAATCTACTCTAGTCGCACCTAGGACACAGGAAAGTGTCGGGATTAGGTTTTCCAGTTGCTAGAGTTCTCCCTTATACAGTCTTTCAAATCAGGGTTTGCTTTCAATAAAAGCTAAGATAGCTTAGTAACAAAGCATTCAATATTCACCGTTAGATGAAATCCTGATTTAAGATTCAAGCTAAGTCTGCTTAGAAATAAAGCAATTAATCTCCACCGTTAGATGGTCTTAGCTTGTTACACACAAATGAAATATACCTTCATTTAGATATGGGTAACCGTACCTAAACGTGTATATTGAGTTGGCTTAATAACAGTTAACCAAAGTTAGCCATATGAACACTTTTGTCTTAACCACATTCATCTAACACCTATAGATAAAATATGATGATCAATCAATCATGAATGATAATCAAATGAATCTAATTGTGTTTCATAGAGTTGTTCAATTGTTCACTATCTCATAGAAATATATATGAACAAATTGAATCAAAATTGGATTGATTCGTAATCGTACAAAGTACTTATACAAGAATCAATTCATGAACATTAAGCCACGGTTTGGAAAGATTGTATTCCTTAATTCATAAATGTATTTTGTTCATGAGTATGAAAAATATACTTAACCGATTTTAGAACTTAACCACTAAGTTTGCAAACGGGTACGTAAACTATAGCTTCCGGACCTGAATCAATCATGAATGATAATCAAATACCTAGTATGCAAATGGGTATGCGTACCTAGTATGCAAACAAGGTTCTCAGACTTAGCAGTTAAAATCTTTCGCATACTAGGTATGCAAACAAGGTTCCCGGACCTGAATCATACCAAAACCGTTTGCATACTAGGTACGCATACTGTGTTGTATCTAGACAAAGGTTTTTGTTCTAAACTCCCATTTCAATCATTGAAACATCCTTAGAAGACGACAATAGCTGTCTCACATAAACTATTAGCTTCAAGTAATTTTCAAGTGATCGAATGGTCAATACGAAACTTTCCAAGTCGACATCAAATGATTTTCTCAGACAAATCATGTAAGATGTTTCAAGGCAATTTCCATATGATCATCTTTTGACTTAATATTTAGTTTCCAACTGATAAATTGTGTCCAACTAAACTTGTCAAGAATAATGATGAACGTAGCTATAGCAAAAAGCTTTCAACTCATATTTTGAGAAATAGATAAGCGAGATAAACTCAGCTCGAAATATCAAATGTGTATAATATAAAAGTCTATATAGCTATACGACTTAGTCTCATTAGGAGATAGAATAGAATAGACTTCTGAATAATAGATAAGTTTTAGTCTCCACATACCTTTTGTTGATGAAGTTCGTCCAAGCTCTCCTCAGTAGATCTTCATCTTCAATCGATGAACGCCGTGAAGTCTAAAGCTCAACTACACATTTTATCCTAATCCGAGACATAGCTATAAGTAGACTAGAAATCAAGACTTATAGTTTTGACAACTAAACTTGACAAACAAGCTTGAGAAATCAATGCTTGCGAGTTCGACCGAGCAATGCTCTAACAATGACTATACAAGAGTTTACACTGATCCTCACTCATAAAAAAATGACTTAAATAATGATGATTAAGAAAAAGCCTCTCTAGCTATAGCCTTAAAGTTTGGTGAAAGAAAATGATGAGGAGATAAGTGATTATAAAAAATCCTAAACCAATCCCATATTTTATAAAAATCTTATAAGTATTCTTAAACCAACAGGTGCGGAAGTCCCATGGATTTTTCAGAATGCACTCGCATCCCATGCAACATCCTTTCGATCTCAAAAATCCGGATCCAGTCTATTAATGAACGGCTCGTGCACCCATCCGCAAAAATGTGGTTGGGCTGGATCACATCCACACATTTCGAGCAAATACTAACCAGTAGTCTCGTATATGTCAAAATTTAAAATTTGATTTTTTTTTCGCCGGGAAACTATACCTTGGACAAAAATTACCAAAAATTTAGGTTTTTATCCCTGCCCACACTTTTATTATTTTTGTAAAATTACTGTATATGCATCTGTTATAAAGAAACGGTTGTATATTATGCATAAAAAGAATTCTTTTATTTATCCATTGAGCAAAGGGTGCATCCCATTTATGTATGCATCTCAAAATTTGATGCATGGTTTCTAACTATCAAAAAGTGGATATACGTTTTGCGTGCATCCACTGAAACCGATGAATCTATTTAATCATCCACGTACCGATGTTGAGAATGCTACTAATAAAAAAGAAAAGAAAACACCGAATAAAATTAAGCATCTTTATTTATTTTTTATTTATTTTTTTTGCTAGGAAAGAATATTTTCATTAACTAATGAGAGACCACAGCATTTTGGAGAAAGTGTGGAAAATTATGCTCATCCCATTCTCCTGTTACATTCCCAATTCTACTGTGTTTTGCAGCTAAGTCTGCAACTCCATTTAGTTCTTTCTTAAGATGTTTGAATCTAAGAGGATGAATATCTTTCAAAAGAAACAAACAGTCATCTAAAACAGAGCAAGAGGTCCAACTAGTTTGGCCTTTGCAATTATTAAGGTAAGCCGTCACATTTTTGGCATCACTAATTAAGTAAAAATTCTGAAAGTTCTTTTCTTTGATCCATCTTGCAGCCTCCAGTATTGCCACACTTTCAGCACCTTCAGAACAAACATCCTTCCCTAAGACTAGTTTGCATCCTTTGAATTCACCTGCAGGTTTCATTGCCACAATTCCCACACCAGATTTATTAGTATCTTTATCAAAAGATGCATCACATAATATAAGAAGACTTTCTTGAGAGATAGTATTAAGAAAATTAGGCTCATTAGCAGATAATGTATAATTGATATTAGGGACAGTTGCAGAAGCTAAAGAACTGACAGTTTCCTTAGCAATTTTTAGGGCAGTTCTAGCAGTAAATTGAGAGTTTAAGGATTTATTATCAAAAACTTTGGAGCATCCGTCTTTCCAGATGCACCAAGCAGTAGACAAAACAATAGCTAACTTATCTTGTAGAGCTTTTGAAGTAAGCCATTTGGAAATCCAGTCCTTGATACTAATATTGCTGTCAAAATCCTGCAAAACCAACTGACTGACAACATGAATATTGGACCAAACATTCTTGGCAAAAGCACAATGAAGTAACATATGTTGTGTAGTTTCACTAGCCCCAGAGTTACACAATTTGCACCTGTTATCATGATTATTATTGTATCTAGCTAATTTACTGCCTGTGGGGAGAATGTTTTCCACACACTTCCATAGAAACAGTTGAGTTTTAGGAAACAGTGGGGACTTCCAAAGAGCCCTATGAGTCTCCAAGTATGGATTATGACTATGTTAGAGCATAGCTCGGTTGAACTCACCAAGCGTTGGTATGTCAAGTTTGGTTGTCATATTTTAGTGACTCAAAACTCATCCAAAGTCGCTTGATTGTATACTAGAGTCAACTTCGTTTAGGTTAGACTAGAAAGTCTAGGAATGTTGAGACATACAAGTATTACTCCGAATACCTAAAGAATGTGAAGAAGAAGCGAACTACAACGACAACATCATCCTTCCTCTTGAGGTTAGTAATATTGACTTGAACTGTTTCATTCCTAACGTATCTTTCAAGTCGTGCTATATTGAAAACATAACCGCGAAGTTGTATATATTGTACATATTGTTTTATACTCTAGTGACGTGACATGGTCATATTTTTATGATCATCGTATTAGGGAATTAGACTACAAAGTATAACGCTTATCTTTTGAACTTCGTAGATATGACATCGACATAATCTTGTATATACTGTTATGATTATGTGAATGGGTTATGGTGAAGATTTCATCCTAGGAAACAATGTTTTACATTTGTTTAAAGGAAGTACATTCATGAACTTGTTTTATGAATCGAAAGGGAAATCGTTAGGCTTATTGGTACGGCTATTCATTGCATATCTTTGGATTACCAATATGTGTGAGATGGTAGAACCGATCGTAACTTTGTTATGTATCTTGGTATAACTAATCACAATGTCTGACTTATGATTTGGTATGACTAGTTTTTATTAATTAGTGTAACCGATCCTAAGTAATCACCATGAGATGGTATGATCGATATTTGTAATTGGTGTGACCGATCACAAAGAAGTTGTGTAATCGATCCTTGTAATTGGTGTAACCAGTCCTGGTAATTGGTGTAACCGATCCTGGTAATTGGTGTAACCGATCCTGGTAACTGGTGTGACCGATCACAGGAAATACCATAAGTATATGGTAACCGGTCCTGGTAATTGATGTAACCGATCCTGGTAACTGATGTAACCGGTCCTGGTAACTTGTGTGACCGATCACAAGTATTTCCATATTAAGGTATAACCGATCCTAGTGATTGGTAGAACCGATTGAACCCATGTGTGTGACTTGATGTTTGATCAATCACATAGTGATCTTGGAGTACAGGAGAACCAATTCTAAACTTGTTTGGAAGTGTGGTATAACCGATTCCAAGATTGTAAATCCATGTAAATATGAATAAGGATTTACAGTGAAAAGATGTCAACATACTTTGAACACGTACAGTAACTCTTATCATTTATTGTTCAAAGATATTCCTTAGTACTCAAGGAGATCCTGTGCCGAAATAAATTGAGAATCTTTTAATTAAGGTTTTTGGTTTTATATGCTTTAATTACCAGCAATTAAATGCATATCTCTAGAGAATAAAAATTAGTAATGTGCCTTTACTAATTGGAGATTTTCTATTGAGAGATTTAATTTTTTTTGGAAAAGCATTTATTGGAATTAGGAAAACCGAATTTTGCTATTCATTGCATATCTTGAGAATATTTTCGGCTTTGGAAATTCCTTGGTGTCCAAACATCCTTGGTCTATAAATACCTAAGTTTGCATTTCTAGCAAACTATCCTAAGAGCCAGGCAAACTTCATCTCTTTGTTGTTTCTGGTGGAATCGTCTAATCGGAGAGGAAAGTATCCTAATTAGGTTAAATCTCTTACTACCGCTCGTTTAAAGTCTTCCGTGGGATAAAGAAGCTCTACGAGTACCGTTGGTGGGAAACTAGATAATTGCAGTGTTATTAGTGAAAAAGCGGGGGTCTAACAACCACACCCAATATTTCGTTTAGGCAATCTGTATGGACTAACTCCAATATACTTCCAAGAGAATCAACTAGACAGTCAGACTCAATCAATGAAAATATATCCAAAAGTTATATCTCTGTTTCTCAATGTAATCAACAAATCAAACAGATATAAATCCGCGAGCCTAATTATTATGAGAAACAACTTGAACGGTACCAAAGACCAATGTTCAAGTGTCAATCAATTTATATCAACAACCAAAGGTTGGATTATCTAATTGATTGAACTACGCACAACCTGTGATATTTCAGTTATATAAACAAATATAATGCGGAAAAGAAATAACACAGACACCAGAAATTTTGTTAACGAGGAAACCGCAAATGCAGAAAACCCCCGGGACCTGGTCCAGATTTGAACACCACACTGTATTAAGCCGCTATAGACTCTAGCCTACTACAAGTTAACTTCGGACTGGAATGTAGTTGATCCTTAACCAATCTCACACTGATTAAGTTACAATCGCGTTCCTTACGCCTCTGAATCCCAGAAGGACTCTACACACTTGATTCCCTTAGCTGATCTCACCCACAACTAAGAGTTTCTACGACCCAAAGTCGAAGACTTGATAAACAAATCTGTCTCACACAGAAAAGTCTATAGGAATAGATAAATCTGTCTCCCAAAGAAATACCTACGAGTTTTGTTCCGTCTTTTGATAAATCAAGGTGAACAGGAACCAATTGATATACCATATTTATATTCCCGAAGAACAGCCTAGAAATATCAATCACCTCACAATAATCTTAATCGTATGGTAGCGAAACAAGATATTGTGGAATCACAAACGATGAGACGAAGATGTTTGTGACTACTTTTTATCTTGCCTATCGGAGATTAAATATCTAGCCAATCTTAAAGAAGATAGTACTCAAACATGATAGAAACAGCAAGATCAAATCACGCAACTACAAAGAAAATAGTTGGGTCTGGATTCACAATCCCAATGAAGTCTTTAAGTCGTTAACCTACAGGGTTTCGTGAAAAACCTAAGGTTAAAGGAGAATCGACTCTAGCTTATACAACTAGTATCACACATGAGGTGTGGGGATTAGTTTTCCCAGTTTCTAGAGTTCTCCTTTATATAGTTTTCAAATCAGGGTTTGCAATTTAAGTTACCTTGGTAACAAAGCATTCAATATTCACCGTTAGATGAAAACCTGATTAGATTCAAGCTAATATCTTTCAACCGTTAGATCGAACTTAGCTTGTTATACACAAATGAAATGTACCCTCATTTAGGTATAGTAACCGTACCTAAACGTGTACACCATGTTGGCTCAACCGTAGTTAACCGAGCTTAGCTATATGAACACTCTCATATCAACCTTATTCATCTTAACCATAACTAGTTCAAATGACTTAAATGAAACTAGTTAAAGAGTTCTTCAATTGCTATATTCTCATAGAAGTATACAAGAACACAATTGAAGAAAAATCGGTTTGATTCACTCGAATCAATTCATGAACATTATAGCCACGGTTTGCAAAGAATGCATTCCTTAATATATAAATGTATTAGTTCATGAGCCAACCGATTTTAGAACTTTAACCACTCAAGTATGTAAACGGGTACGCATACTTAAGTAGCCGGTCTGAATTTGGGTTTGCCAGTATGCGAACGGGTACGCATACTTAAGTACACTTCCAAAACCCAACATAAATTCCCGGACCTATACCTTACGCAAGTATGCGTACCGGAATGTGTACTTGGTACACGGAATTTCACAACTACAAGTATGCATACGTGTATGCATACTTTAGTTCTGGTCATGGATCACATACATGCAAGAATGCACACTATGTTTATAATTGAATGATGGTTAAGTATTCTAAACTCTTATTTCAATCATTGAAACTTTCTTAGAGGATGACAATAGCCGTTTTCACACACTATTAGCATCAAAGCAATTTTCAAGTTATTGAAATAATCATAACGAAATATTCCAAGTCTACACCAAATAATTGTATCACACAAACCATGTAAGATGTTACTCGGCGATTTTCACATGATCATCTTTTGACTTTCGTCAATAATATAAGATGAACTTGGTTGAAGCGAAAGCTTACCAACACATATTCCGAGAAATATGTAAGCGAGTTAAACTCAGCTTGGAATCTCAAATGTGTGTAATCGACAACTATATAGTAATACGACTTTTTTCTCAATATAGGAGATAGAGTATAAATAGACTTTCCAAGTGATAGATGAGTTTTAGTCTCCACATACCTTTTGTTGATGAAGTTCCATAAGCTCGCCTTAGTAGTTTTTCGTCTTCAATTTATATCAACAACCAAAGGTTGGATTATCTAATTGATTGGACTATGCACAACCTGTGATATTTCAATTATATAAATAAATATAATGCGGAAAAGAAATAACAAAGATACCAGAAATTTAGTTAACGAGGAAACCGCAAATGAAGAAAAACCCCGAGACCTAGTCCAGATTTGAACAACACACTGTATTAAGCCGCTACAGACTCTAGCCTAATACAAGTTAACTTCGGACTGGAATGTAGTTGAGCCTTAACCAATCTCATACTGATTAAGTTATAGTCGCGTTCCTTACGCCTCTTAATCCCAGGAGGACTCTACACACTTGATTCCCTTAGTTGATCTCACCTACAACTAAGAGTTGCTACGACCCAAAGTCGAAGACTTGATAAACCAATCTGTCTCACACAGAAAAGTCTATTGAATAGATAAATCTGTCTTCCACAGAAATACCTACGAGTTTTTATTCCGTCTTTTGATAAATCAAGGTGAACAGGAATCAATTGATACACCGGTCTTATATTCCCGAAGAACAGCCTAGTAATATCAATCACCTCACAATGATCTTAACCGCATGGAAGCAGAACAAGATATTGTGGAACCAAAAACGATGAGATGAAGATGTTTGTGACTACTTTTTATCTTACCTATCGTAGATTGAATCTCGAGCAAATCTTAGAAAAGATAGTTGGGTCTAGCTTCAAAATCCCAATGAAGTCTTCAAGTCGTTAACCTATAATGGTTTTAGTAAAACCTAGGTTAAAGGAGAATCGACTCTAGTCGCAACTAGTATCACACAGGAGGTGTGGGGATTAGGTTTCCCTGTTGCTAGAGTTCTCCCTTATACAGTCTTCAAATCAGGGTTTGCAATCAATGCTACCTTGGTAACAAAGCATTCAGTATTCACCGTTAGATGAAAACCTAATTAGGTTCAAGCTAATATCTTTCAACCGTTAGATGAAAACCTGATTAGTGTTCTAACTCATGAACATGGAGTTTCACGGTCAAGAGAGTCAAGGAAATCAGTGACACTTTCTATGATGGATTCATTGAAAGGTATGAAGTTATCAAAGAACAATAATTAGGAAACTTCTTATGAGAATTTATTCTTGTGTTTTTAAGAAGGATAACTAGGGTTTGGAATAGCCATTATTGTGAATACACATAGCTATTGCCAACGTTTTCATCTTTCAATGTTTTTAGATTTATTTGTTTAAATTCTAAAGTTTATTTGGAAAATGATTTTTGCAGTATTAATCTTTATGATTTTATATATTGTAAATTGTTATAGGATATGTTGTTTACGTCTGTTAACCTTGACTGTCCCATACTTGTTCAAAAGTTATCTCTATTATATGTCGGTATGAAAATATTGATAAAAGATAGAATGAACTTTTGACTACAAAAGTTAATTTTTTTATGTCATCATGCAAATATTGATGGAACAAAGGATGAACTTTTGTGTATAAAGATTAAGTCTATTAGTATTGGTCTTTCCCTGATCCACATCTTTGTGCATATACTGTGTTGCTCCGTAAGTTCTCTTATGTTGAGCATGGCCAATTGAATTGATCATTTTCCTTGTGGTTAATTCAATTGAGATTTTTGGATACAAATTCACATTCTTATGTGATTCGTTAATGTCCAAAGAAATCCTTCTTTTCATGTAAAAGTAAGGTCGCTCTTGTTGTTCTTTCGGGATTGATATTTTATGGGGGCGAGGGCTGAAGTGAACTTGTGCTTAATTGCCAAATCTTTGTGGGGAGTGCGGCTGTGGAATATTGTAGGGGTTATCTTGTATCTTTATAAACTACTTGATGATTGCATTTAGTTTCGGCTATTTTATGGAATCTAAACAAGTTGATATGTTGTTCTCTTTTGGTCTTGAAGTATCTCTATGGAAATTTCATGAGGATCCCACTAGTTTTCGTACCTTTGCCAATTTTTATTGACAAAAAGGGGGAGAATTAATATGTAATTCACACTACAAATACATATGGTTTACGGATCATTATGTAAGGGGGAGTGGTTTTCATATGAGATGAAGTATTGACTAAGGGGGAGTGATACATATCACCATAGTATTGTTGTCAAAGTTGTGATACAATTGGACTTTGATGCTGTATAATGATACTATGATACTGTATAACAATGATTGAGAGCAACTTTTTTCTAATTGTTATTGCTACGGATCTTCAACAACAATGATGCAGAATTGAACACATTTGGAATCATTGGAATACTTGGAAGTGGCGAAGATTTCGAGTAACGTTGAAGAACCAAGGAGATAAAGCATTTGGATGTGAAGCTACAAAGATTTATTTATTTTGTAATCCATATGATGAATTATTTTGTCACTAAAATTGAAAAAGGGGGAGATTGTTAGAGCACTGCTCGGTCGAACTCGCAAGCGTTGCTATCTCATGCTTGTTTGTCAATGTTAGTGATCAAAACTATAAGTCTTGATTTCTAGTCTACTTATAGTAATGTCTCAGACTAGGATAGATTGTGTAGTATAGCATTAGACTTCACGACGTTCATCAATTAAAGACGAAGAACTACTAAGGAGAGCTTGTGGAACTTCATCAACAAAAGGTATGTGGAGACTAAAACTCATCTATCACTTGGAAAGTCTATTTATACTCTATCTCCTATATTGAGACAAAAGTCGTATTACTATATAGTTGTCGATTATACACATTTGAGATTCCAAGCTGAGTTTAACTCGCTTACATATTTCTCGGAATATGTGTTAGTAAGCTTTCGCTTCAACCAAGTTCATCTTATATTCTTGAAGAAAGTCAAAAGATAATCATGTAAAAATCGCCGAGTAACATCTTACATGGTTTGTGTTATACAATCATTTGCTGTAGACTTGGAATATTTCGTTATGATTATTTCAATAACTTGAAAATTGCTTTGATGCTTATAGTGTGTGAAAATGGCTATTGTCATCCCCTAAGAAAGTTTCAATGATTGAAATAAGAGTTTAGAATACTTAACCATCATTGGATTATAAACATAGTGTGCATTGTTGCATGTATGTGATCCATGACCGGAACTAAAGTATGCATACACGTATGCGTACTTGTAGTTGTGAAATTCCGTGTACCAAGTACACATACCGGTACGCATACTTGCGTAAGGTATAGGTCCGGGAATTTCTGCTGGGTTTTGGAAGTGTACTTAAGTATGCGTACCCATTCGCATACTAGCGAACCCAAACTCAGATCGGCTACTTAAGTATGCGTACCCATTTGCATACTGTAGTGGTTAGAGTTCTAAAATCGGTTGGCTCATGAACTAATACATTTATATATTAAGAAATGCATTCTCTGCAAACCGTGGCTATAATGTTCATGAATTGATTCGAGTGAATCAAACCGATTTTGGTTCAATTGTGTTCTTATATACTTCTATGAGAATATAGCAATTGAAGAACTCTTTAACTAGTTTCATTTAAGTCATTTGAACTAGTTATGGTTAAGATGAATCAGGTCTATATGAGAGTGTTCATATAGCTAACCTCGGTTAACTACAATTGAGCCAACATGGTGTACACGTTTAGGTACGGTTACTATACCTAAATGAGGGTACATTTCATTTGTGTATAACAAGCTAAGTTTGATCTAACGATTGAAAGATATTAGCTTGAATCTAATCAGGTTTTCATCTAACGGTTAATATTGAATGCTTTGTTAACAAGGTAACTTAGATTGCAAACCCTGATTTGAAAACTATATAAAGGAGAACTCTAGCAACTGGGAAAACTAATCCCCATACCTCATGTGTGATACTAGTTGTATAAGCTAGAGTCGATTCTCCTTTAACCTTAGGTTTTTCATGAAACCCTGTAGGTTAACGACTTAAAGACTTCATTAGGATTGTGAAGCCAGACCCAACTATTTTCTCTGTAATTACGTGATCTGATCTTGCTGCTTCTATCATGTTTGAGTACTATCTTCTTTAAGATTGGCTCGAGATTTAATCTCCGATAGGCAAGATAAAAAGTAGTCACAAACATCTTCGTCTCATCGTTTACAATTCCACAATATCTTGTTTCGCTACCATACGATTAAGATTATTATGAGGTGATTTATATTTCTAGGCTGTTCTTCGGGAATATAAGTCTGGTATATCAATTGGTTCCTGTTTACCTTGATTTACCAAAAGAAGGAACAAAACTCGTAGGTATTTCTGTGGGAGACAGATTTATCTATTCCTATAGACTTTTCTGTGTGAGACAAATTTGTTTATCAAGTCTTCGAGTTTGGGTGGTAGCAACTCTTAGTTGTGGGTGAGATCAGCTAGGGGAATCAAGTGCGTAGTATCCTGCTGGGATCAGAGACGTAAGGAGCGCAACTGTACCTTGAATCAGTGTGAGAATTATTAGGGTTCAACTACAGTCCATTCCGAAGTTCATTGGTAGTAGGCTAGTGTCTTTAGCGGCTTAATACAGTGTGGTGTTCAAATATGGACTAGGTCTCGGGGTGTTTTTCTGCATTTGCGGTTTTCCTCATTAAAAAAATTCTGGTGTTTGTGTTTTTCCTTTTCCGCATGATATTTTGTTATATAATTTAAATATCACAGGTTGTGCGTTGCATCGATCAATTGGGAAATCCATCATTTGGTTGTTGATTGAAATTGATTGATCCTTGAACATTGGTTTTTGGTACCGTTCAAGTTATTCCTCTTATATTCAATCGGGCTTGCAAATTCCTATTTGCTTATTGAATTAAGAGATAGAGATATAAAACTCTTTGATATACTTTTCTCTAGATTGATTTTGACTGTCTAGTTGATTCTCTTGAAACTATATTGGAGTTTGTCTTTTCAGATTTCCAAATCAATTATTGGGTGTGGTTGTTGTACCCCCGCTTTTTCAGTACCTAAACGTGTACACTTGGTTGGCTCAATAATAGTTAACCGAAGTTATCCATATGAACACTTTCATATCAACCTTGTTCATCTTAATAACAACTAGTTCAAATGACTCAAATGAAACTAGTTATAGAGTTGTTTAATTATTTATATTCTCATAGAAGTATACAAGACACAATTGAAGCAAAATCGATTTTGATTCACTCGAATCAATTCATGAACATTATAGTCACGTTTTGCAAAAGATTGCATTCCTTATTATATAAATGTATTTTTCACGAATAAACCGATTTTAGAACTTAACCCACTCAAGTATGCAAACGGGTACGCATACTTAGAGTTCTGGACTTGGTCTGTCCGCCAACATGCGAACGGGTACGCATACATTCTTTCACGACCAACCTCAGTTGAATTCCCGGACTTGAACTATACACCAGTACGCATACGGGTATGCATACTAAGTTCCCGGACTTCAACTGTTAAACCAGTACGCATACGGGTATGCATACTATGGTTCCCGGACTTGGAATAACTTGCAACAGTTAGCATACAAGTACGCATACTGTGCTATATCCAATTAATGGTTAATTGTTCTAAACTCCATCTTAATCATTGAAACATTCTTAGAAAACGGGAATAGATGTTCACACAAACTATTATCTTCAAAGAAATTTTCAAGTGATCAATAGATCGATACGAAACATGCCAAGTCTACATCAAATGATTGTCTCACACAAATCACGTAAGATGTTAACATGCGATTTTTACAAGATCATCTTTTGACTTTCGTCAAGAATAAAGATGAACTTGGTTAAATCGAAAGCTTACCAACACATATTTCGAGAAATATGTAAGCGAGTTAAACTCAGCTCGAATTATCAAATGTGTATAAAGTGAAGTTTATATAGTTATATGAATTTTGTCTCAATAGGAGATAGAATAGAAATAGACTTCTGAGTGACAGATGAGTTCAAGTATCCGCATACCTTTTGTTGATGAAGTTCCACAAGCTCCCCTTAGTAGTTCTTCGTCTTCAATCGATGAACGCCGTGAAGTCTAAAGTTAAACTACACATTCTATCATAATCCGAGACATAGATATAAGTAGACTAGAAATCAAGATTTATAGTTTTGACAACTAAACTTGACAAACAAGCTTGAGATAACAACGCTTGCGAGTTCGACTGATCAGTGCTCTAATAATCTCCCCCTTTGTCAATTTTAGTGACAAAATTATCAATACATATGGATTACAAAATAAATAAACTTTGTAGTTTCTCATCCAAATGCTTGATTTCCTTGGTTCTTCAACATTACTCGAAATATTCGTCACTTCCAAGTACTCCAGTGATTCTGAACGTGTTCAACTCAGCATCATAGTTTTTGAAGATCCGTAGCCATAACAATAATTCCACAAGACTATTTTCTTATTGTTATACAGTGTCATAGTATTATTACACAGCATCAAAGTTCAATTGTATCACAACTTTGACAATAATACTATGATGATATGTATCACTCCCCCTTAGTCAATACTTCATATCACAATGAAAACCACCCCCCCTTACATAATGATCCGTAAACCATATGTATTTGTAGTGTGAACTACACAATAATTCTCCCCCTATTTGTCAATATAAATTGGCAAAGGTACGAAAATCAGCGGGATCATAATGAAATTCTCATAGAGATACTTCATGACTAAAAGAGAATATATCAACTTTGTTTCGATGATTTTACATAGTCGAAACTTAGTGTATTCATTAAGGAGTTTATAAAGATACAATAAAACTCCTACAATATTCCACAGCCGCATTCCCCACAAAGATTTGGTAATTAAGCACAAGTTCAATTAAGAACTCTCCCCCATAAAATGTCATTCTCGAAAGAACAACAAGAGCGACCTTACTTTCACAAGAAAAAAAGGATTTCTTTGGACATTAACAAATCACATGAAACATGAATTTGTATCTAGAAAACTCAATTAAATTATCCACAAGAGAACTCATGAATAATTTAATCGGAAATGCTAAACATAAGAGAACTTACAGAGCCATACAGTACTTTCACATAGAAGTGGGTCAGGGAAAGATCAATACTTCGGAATATACAAAGATTCATTCTATTTTTCATCAATATTTGCATAATGACACAATAGACTTAATCTTTGATATAAAAAGTTCATTCTATTTTCCATCAATATTTGCATAATGACATAATAGACTTTAACTTTTTACATTTATGGGACAATCATAGTTCACGGACGCAAACACACATATCCCATAACATTATTTGCAATATATGAAACCAATAAAGATTAATACTTCAAAATCATCTTCCAAATAAACTTTAAAATTTAAATAAATAAATCTAAAAACATTGCAAGATGAAAATCATTGGCAATAGCAATGTGAAATCACAATATAGGCTATTACAAACCCTAGTTATCTTTCTTAAAACACAAGTATAAATTCTCATAAGAAGTTTCCTAAAAATAATCAAGTTTCTTTGATGAATTCATACCTTTCAAAGGCTCCATCATAAAAGGTATCACTGATATCCTTGATTCTTTTGACCGTAGAGACTCCATGTTCATGAGTTAGAACATTAACTTTTCGATCAACAATGCGGGCAAGCTGCCTAGTTTTGACACAGTCCACGATGAGTTTCTTCTGATTCCGAATCAAGATCTTTTGATATTCAAGGATTTTGGTCTGACCATCAATGAGCTGATTTATGTGCAGTTGGAGATTTGCAAATTCGACCCTAGAGTCATTCTGAAAAAGAATTAAATCCTTGACAGATTCTCTAATCCAGGAGTTATAATCATCTTTTTCAAGACAAGTTCTTGAACTGAATCGCATCCTTTAATGTCTTCTTCCATCTTAAGATTCACCAATTCCTGAGGTCTTGAGGAGTTCTCCATTTTTTTTATTAGGGAAGGAACAACAATAAAATATATATATGTTTTTATGGAAACCCTAAAACTCCCAAGAAGGACACGGACGTTCGTGGACTAGTTATGAAGGGTCAATGGATCAAGAAAGGATCCAAAAATAAGGAAATACTCTCTGTTTTCAGATATCTCTTACCTTCAAAGCTCAATAATTAAAAGATTTAATTAGAGCAAAAGGAAAAAAATGCATTAGTTACTTGGAGTCAAGATATGACTCAACTTTCACAAAAGAAAAAAACAGCTAAATCAAACACAAGACAGATAGTAACCTACAATAGACTTGAGCATCTTGCAAATGTCATCCTTGCAACCCTCAAGTTAGACACAAGGATGAAATTACCTAAAGATAGGTACCTAAGTGAGATGTAATCCCACCATAAGCATTGAGAGATGAGTTGTAAATACCATCTAAATGTTTGAGCCTTGTATTCCTTACCTTCCTTCGGTTATTTCTTATTCTATCGAAATAAGACATAAACCTTTTTGAGTATCCATCAGAAGGATTTTTCTGAGGACTAAATCTAGGACCTCCAGAGATTGGTTACAGAGGGTTAGAATTGAGAGAATTCCATCTCCTAGGCTTAGGTTTACCAGACTTATTCTCAATAGCACTGGGAATGTGTACATTTGTAGCCCAAACATTAGCACCATTAAGAGGGACACGATCACTGTAGCGATTTATTGAGGGGTGACTTTGGAAACCTTAAGATTAGCACTGGGAATGTGTACATTTGTAGCCCAAACATTAGCACCATTAAGAGGGACACGATTCCTGTAGCGATTTATTGAGGGGTGACTTTGGAAACCTTGTGCATGAGAATTCTGGTATTCTGCAGGAATGAAATCCATTATAGATATCGTCAGACAATTCACTCTGTTGACAGCAAAAAGAAGTAGATTTTGAAGATCAAAAATATGTTTCTTTCTGGCAAAACAATGTGAATCATAATGATTTCTTTTCCCGCAGAAGGAGCAGGTTCGTGAAAGAGAGACATCGGAAGGAACCTGTTTTAGACTCGTAGCCCTATTAGAAGATTGCAAGTTATGTAAACATTTCTTAGCAGACTCTTTCTTTGGAGTAATTTTCTTCGCGTACTGTAATCCCACGTGAGAATTATAGATTGGCACAGAAGAGGGTTTACTCATTAAAACAGAGTTTTCCTTTTCCAAGGATTTGCATTGTTCCTGGGCTAGAAGAAGTGATGCAACCAGTTTCTCTTTTTCAACACGAATGTTGTTCAGATCTGATGAATGAGTCTCGATCAAACGTTTTTCTCTAACTGAATCTTCTTTAATAATATCTTAAAGAACACCAATATTTTCACGCTGTAGAGTAGTTTATTGAACAAGATTTTCAATATTGTTAGAGAAGGATTCAACGATACTGTAGAGTTCCCGTTCTCGATCAAGAGACTTCTCAAGTTCATCAATGAGCTGAGCATGTTTTATTTCAAGAGACTTTATTTTAGAATCTTGAATATCAATAATCTTAGCATATTTTTTTAAAGTTCTAGTGAATTCCACTTCAGCTTCTGACAAAGTGTCAAATGTCACATCAGGGGGAATGTTATCAGATTCTGATAGCAACAATTTTCTACCACATGATTCGGAAGAATCAGCTAAGGATTATCCTTTGAGGTAAGCCCAAGACATTTGGCATAGTCAAAAACTTTGGAAGACGTTTTTGTATGCGTAAGAATGAAACAATTTGTCCACAGATTCAGATTGCTACAAACACGGACTTATGAGGTCTTAAACGTATTTGCCTGCTCTGATACTGATAGACGCATTTATGTGTCTATTTTCATCTCTATTGTGTATAATGTTAGTACCCATTTTTGTACTTATTTTGGTATTTTATCCCTTTGTAGGTGTTTTTGGAGGAATAGGTTTTTGCGGAAAAATTGGCTCGAAAAGTTGATAAATGCAACCCAAGGGACGAGTGTTATGCGGACTCCAGCAACGGATAAGGGGCGATCATTGGATAAGGGGTAACCTTCCCCTTCAGTTCAAATTCTGAATTTGGGCGGGAAACCAAAAACTTAAAAACGTGTTTCCTGGCAGATTTGGTGATGGATTTTTAGAGGTGTTTGAGGTCGATTAAACCTCTACTTTTCATAGGGTAGACTCCTTATGGGTCTAGGAATCTAACATGGGTGTTTAAACCGATTAAAATGGGCTCAATCGACGGGTTTTGATCTCAACAGCAAAATATGGAAAGTCACATGTGTGACCAATTTTAGGAAATTTTAGAGAGATTAAAGGCAAGATTTTCTTCCCAAAGCTTAATATATATCTAAGGAAGAGTTTAGAATCAAAAGGAAAGCCCAGATACGCGTGGAAATTCTAAAACAAGAAATTGCCGCAACTTTGCCGTGAAGAGAAAGAAAGAGATTTCGGAAGATTTTGGAGAGATTTAATCGCTCTTTTTGATATAAATAGATTGGTTGGGTCATATATAAGGGGTGTCGAGAGTTTGGGGGGCTGAGAAGGGCTGAGGAGGCGAGAATCAGAGGTTTACAGGCCACTGCTGCTGCTGTTTTCTGCTGGTGCGGAGCTGAAGAACACGAAGAACATAAGACGCACACTGAACAGTCGCGAAGAACACGAAGAACTTCGACCCACACATAACCGTCGCAGAAGCAGTCTTATATTCTCGTTTATTAACAGCACTTCAGTTGTATCGGTGATTCTGTAACGCCATAAAAGCGTTGCAGATTCGCTGTATTATTATTTCTCTTCAATAAAAACACCTTTTGAGCCATGTTTCTATCTTTTGAGCATGTTTTTACCATGAGGAGCTAAACCCAAACACTGGGATGACGGAGGAAGACGAATATCATACTTGGGGTAATTTTATTAAATCTTTTTAAGACTTTTGCATTAATTTTAATTGAAATTATGATTTGAATTAATTGGTTGTCATTTAATTTGATGATGTATGCTTAGCTTAGGTGTTTTGATACATCATGCTTAGGATTTACAATCAATGTTTTGAGAATCTACCTTGGCAAAAATAGAGTCCTTGTTTTTCTTGAGCTAAAATTGTCAAAGAATTAATAATTGAACCCTTATGTTTTGAATTCGGTGGAATCCCGAATCCCAGTACCTCTCACCATTGTTTAATATTTTTGTATATATTTTTATTAAATTTAAAAAATCCTTCACAAGCACGAGTTGAACGAACTTTACTCACCACTTTCACTACAACTTAAAAAACACACTAGATACCAATTGAAAAAGCGGGGGTCTAACAACCACACCCAATATTTTGTTTAGGTAATCTATATGGACTAACTCCAATAAACTTTCAAGAGAATCAATTAGAAAGTCAGAATCAATCAAGGAAAATACATCCAAGAGTTATATCTCTGTTTCTCAATGTAATCAACAAATCAAACAAATACACCCAATATTTTGTTTAGGCAATCTATATGGACTAACTCCAATAAACTTTCAAGAGAATCAACGGGTACGCATACTTCGAGTTCCGGACTTGATCTGTCCGCCAGTATGAGAACGGGTACGCATACTGTTGTTCACGACCAACCTCAGTTGAATTCCCGGACTTGAAATGTATGCAAGTACGCATATGGGTATGCATACTAAGTTCTCGGACTTAGACTCTTAAACCAGTACGCATACGGGTATGCATACTATGGTTCCCGGACTTGGAATAACTTGCAACAGTTAGCATACAAGTACGCATACTGTGCTATATCCAATCAATGGTTAATTGTTCTAAACTCCATCTTAATCATTGAAACATTCTTAGAAGATGGGAATAGCTGTCTCACACAAACTATATTCTTCAAAGCAATTTTCAAGTGATCAACAGATCAATACGAAACATTTCGAGTCTACATCAAATGACTGTCTCAAACAAATCATGTAAGATGTTACTAGGTTATTTTCACATGATCATCTTTTTACTTTCGTTAAGAATAAAGATGAACTTGGTTAAAGCGAAAGCTTACCAACACATATTTCGAGAAATATGCAAGCGAGTTAAACTCAGCTCGAAATATCAAATGTGTATAAAGTGAAGTCTATATAGCTATACGACTTTTGTCTCAATAGGAGATAGAATAGAAATAAACTTCTGAGTGACAGATGAGTTCAAGTCTCAACATACCTTTTGTTGATGAAGTTCCACAATCTCCCCTTAGTAGTTCTTCGTCTTCAATCGATCAACTCCGTGAAGTCTAAAGCTAACCTACACATTCTATCCTAATCCGAGACATAGCTATAAGTAGACTAGAAATCAAGACTTATAGTTTTGACAACTAAACTTGACAAACAAGCTTGAGATAGCAACGCTTGTGAGTTCGAACGAGCAGTGCTCTAACAATTAGTTTTCGATTAATTTGATTGACTAACGGTTGTTGAAACTTTGATTGCACCTAGTTTGTTTATTCTTGGGAATCTTCTCTTCTTATATAAGATTCACTAAAACTAGATCGAAGTATCGACGGGATTTTTAGAACTATTTGTAGATCTAAAGACATCTTGTGATAATCCATTATTAAGAAACTCCGTTCTGTGTGTGATTGATCACAAGAGATTCAAGTGGTGTTGTGCAGGTGTTTATTGAAGATTAAAGAAGATTTTAAGAAAAAGAAGATTTCTTATTTGGTTCTCTTATCTTTGGGTGTGCACAAACCTTGATCGGCTGGGATCCAACTAGAATCGGATTTATTCGATTGATTAGTTGAGTGAGATCGGCATCACTTTATAGTTTCTTGTTGGAATCTATATCGATTGATTGCGAATCTAAACTTGACTACTTTGGTAGTTATTGGATAGATTGATCTAACCAGGTAAAGATTTTATTAGATTAAACGGAAGAGCCTTTGCATATGACTTGAGATATCTTTATCTTGAAAGAATCGAAAGAGTTGTTACCAAACAGATTTGTTGTTCCTTTACTATTTGGAATACGATCCAAAGGAATTGTTCAAGTGCGTGCACTCATCGAAGTCGGAAGCGCATGGATACTGAGGAAACTAAGTGAACTAGGGGTAGTTGTTTGGTATCAACTATATGAAGTTGGATTAGATTTTGTATAGCGGCTTAATTCTTAGAGTATTCAATTCTGGACTAGGTCCCGGGGTTTTTCTGCATTTGTAGTTTCCTCGTTAACAAAATCTTGCTGTGTCTTTTACTTTTCTATTTTCGCAATTATAATTATTTTATTATTACTAAAAATAAAATACACAAACGTTAACTCCGCATATACTTTATAGTGACCCTATAGAGTTTGGTTAAGTCTGAACCTATTATCAAGTATCACACTTTGGGTAGTCGTATTGTCTCGATTTTGTATCCATAGACAATCACACAAAGTGTGAATACCGATTTGTTGTATTGTCTCGACTTTGTCCATAGATGATCACTTTCGGTAAGAGGACTAATTGGTGGATATTTGGTGTATTTGGGTACCCTCGTCTTTTGAATTGGTATTAAAGCTGGCAAACACGAAAAAGATCTAACAACCTGTGTTTGGTGCGATCCAACCTATAAGAAATGAGTCTGCAGAAAGGTAAGGTAAAGCCAAAAAGGGACTAAGTTCACATATCACAAGATCTGGGGAAACCACTCTATGGGTTTAATTTTAGTAAATGTTCAAAAGGGGCTTCTTCCACAAGTTCTACATGCTCTTCTGAAAATATGTCTGTATGTTCTCATGAAGAATTAAAGTTAAGCCCTGTATTCACAATCAATGATACAGATTCTTAAAAAGCTCTTCATAATGAAGAAGATATTGATTGCGTGAATATAAAAACATCTCAGCTAAATAAACTGAGTGAAGAATTTCTCTCATGGGGAACCGAACTCACTCTTGCACTAAAAAGAGAAGGAAAGCTTATTGAAGACTTATGTCTTATGAAAGCTGAAAATGATCAACTCAATCTTGATCTAACTACCCTAAGAGCTGATTTAGAGTCTCTCAAGATCGTATCTTCCTCAAAGATTCAATCCTTGGAAGCTAAGCTAAAGAAGAGCATTGATCAAGAAAAGAGGAATGAGATCTTAAGAAAAATAGATGCTAATAAATACAATGCCTTAAAGATCTCATACGATTATGAGGTAAAGACAGTTTCTGAACATGTCAATAGGCTTAAAGGATAAATGTGTTCTTTAATGTAAAAAAATCAGTTGGTTACATCCTCCCCGGATAAATCTATAAAATCTGATTCGACCTTTCCCTCGAAAAGAAAGAAGGATGACATCAAAGGCTCTCGGAAGAAACTTTCATCCTTTAAAGAAACATTTGTGTTCTTTGAGAATCACAAGATGAGCTTTTCACACTATCATAAGCATCATTACAGACGATGTTTTCATTGTGGAATCAAAGGTCATGTTGTGAAAGATTATCAACAATCACCGTGTTCAAACTCTGGAAGAACAACTTCTATTCTAGGTTGTAACATGAGACCTTTTTCAAAAGAAATCATACATAAGTCTTATTTTCTTAGATCAAAGAAATCTTACAAGAATTTTTACATGGATTCTCAAATAATTGTTCATCACAAAAGGAAATAGCATCAAAAGATTAGGAACTCATGGAAATGGGTACCAAAGATGGGTACCAAAGAAGACGGTGGAACCAAACAAAAAGGAATATGAAAAATTCTCATGTTCATAAATACATAAGGTAATACCTAAATATTTTGATGATAGTCATTTCTATGATAAGTTTGGTCAGTCTTACAAGAGGAGTAAGATCCCAAAGAGAACGGATAAAAGAAGACTCTCTACAACTGTTGAAGAGAATAATCTGTCTCAACTAGATACCTAATATCTTGTTTGAACACACTGACTCATGAATTGCTAAAACTATGTTTGATGAGTTCAGTGTATATAACAATAGTCTTGCGAGATCTGTGGAAATATTCACAAGAAGACACTTTCTTTAAAAAAAAAAAAAAAAAAAAAAAACCCTTTAACATTGAAAATTTCGGTTCTTTTATATTAAAGGAGAATATTTTGATTTCCATAATCGGTGACCAAGACTTTGGAAACTATTTGTACATAAGTTTCGGTAAACTTTGTCTCTTAAAGGAGAAAAATCTTGTCTATACCTCTGGAACAAGAATTATGTACAATACAGAGTATCATGCAAAGCTCTCTGCAAGGGTTTCAGAAAGATATGCTGAAAAAAATGGCTTGCGATTCTTCCAGGTTATTTAGCTCCAATGGAATTGGAACCACCTCTTGCAATCATATTAATCCTTCATATCCTATGATCGATTATAAGAAAAAGTTTCACAAAATAGCACGACCTTGTGCGGAAACAAAATTAGAGGTTTTGATGTTGAAACGTCCTCTTGAAAAATCTTTACTTGTTCAAGCTCACCTTCTCAAACAACAAGAATTACTCCTGAAGAAGGTAAACGAAGGAAAACCTAACTTATTCAAGGTTGAGGAATTATTCTTCAATCAAGGATCTCTTCAAGGAATTCGAAGAATTATTCCTTTCAAGCGAAAGAGATCTCAACATCATGAAGAGATTTGACTTTAGTTTCAGTCTCCAGAAAAATAGACATCAATGGTTTTGATTTACTTCAATTATTGTCTAAGGTCTATTTTGAATAAAACTATCATTATTTATGAATGAAATTATTTCTTTATAATTTTTCTTGTGATAGTTACCGATTACATAGCATGTGAATGAATGTTTATATATTTTGCTATGTGTATTCTATTTGTGGGATGTCTGATTTCGGTTTTCATTAACCTTAATATTCAATCTCATATGATGAGGCCCTTATGGTTTGTGTGGCTTTTTGATTTAGCGGGATTAAGTTCTAGTTCATGTTGGTAGGCTTTATCAAAGGATCATAAGGTGTTCCGATTGAAACTCATATGTGAAAAGTCACAATATGTTGAATCTGTAATACCCATCCTAATTTTAAGGGTGATTTTGTAATTTCTGTAGGAAGGGCAGTTTAGTAACTTACTATTATTTTATTTTATTTAAATTGTCATACTCTTAAGAATATAAATAATTTTCCTTTTGGAGTATTTAGTTAGATTTAATACATTGGAGCAGTAATACTCCTTGCATTAATTGGTAGTGACATTAGCATGTAATTAAATTTAGACATTTTTCTTAAAGTTAGAAAAAAGTAATTTAATTAGTTTTAGCTAGCTAATTAGAAGATGAATTTTAAATACATAAGAAAAAATTGAAAATGAATGATTTGAACAATTTTGGCAACTTAGTAATTTGGCTATTATGAAAATATGCGTACATATCTCTCACATTTATTAGTAGGTGTAAATAAGGAATATATTTGTACTTAAGTTTATAAAGATAAATCAGGAAATTTATTGATGAGTACTAAATTGCATGCACATAAATAATATAATTAAGAATTGATTATTTTTGGTAATGTTTAAATTCACTAATTTAAGTAGGGGAACTATTATTGCAAGTTGTCACTGAGGTAGAAATAAAAACAAATATTATTATTTTCTTAAGGGGATTAGCCAAAAGTGTCCCCAAATTAGTGATCGGTTTACTTAAATAGGCCCGTTTTTTTTCTTCCAAATTTTGTAACTGTCCTTTCCGTCTGTTCTAACATCACGCTTTAATTTCTCATTCAACGAGTGTAAAAAAAAAGTCAATTTCTCGTTCCACGTCATCATCTCAAGTCAGCGAAATGACCCTTTGACCCAACCTAATTGTAAAATCTACCTAAATGCCCTCGGGTTAGTGGATTGTGGAGGCGACATTTCCTGTCACGTATCGGTAGAGATGCAGAGAGTGGAGAGTCTAGAAACAACCAACAATTCTATTTTTTATCATTTTGCGGATATGAAGATCGAACGGGAAGACTCCTATTCCATCTCTCTAACTCCCCCATTCTCCCACTTACCCAATATCCCTGTATCTATTTTTTCTCTTGCATGTTCTTCTTCAACAATTTATATAGTTTTCTTCTGTGAGATAAAAATGAAATTGAGAAAGAGTATTTCAGTAGATTGCAGTGATGATGGATAACCCTAAAGGCAAAAGATTTGATTCTTAAAACCTTGCTCTAAATTTAGATTTCTTTAGTAAAAACCTAAATTTGTTTAGTTTATGCCGTGTGTGATTTATTGCATTTTTGTGTTATAGAAATCGTTTGAATAGATGCATATTAAAATGGTGCGAATCCAAATGGTTTTCCCTGTGATTGCATGTTGAATTTTCCATATTTCCTTTGGTTTTTTCTTGATTTTGTGAAACCCTAAGTTTAAAATTGATTAAATGAATTTCATTGAAAATACATATTTCTTTAGCACAGATTCTAAAATAATTAGTTCTTATGAAAATGAATCCATTGTTTTGTGTGTAGCTTAATTATTACAATATATTGAAGCTTGATTTCCTTTGCTTTTCGTTTACAGGAACTTAGTAAAGTACCCCTATAGTGATATAAAGGTTCATATAAAAAAAATGGATTGTTCTTTGGGCTTTTTTTAGAATTTCCAAGGTTAGATGTTGATCAAATGGGACTTTTTGCTCTGTGTAAGATGGTTCATAATAAGTTGTTACTCGAAAATAATGAAAAACTGGACTTAATTTGGATGGTTAGTTTGTCTGACGATGGAGATTTTTTCGAAATGTGGAATGAGGCAAACACTGATGATAAAGGCTGGGTTAATCTGACCGCGAATATAGTACCTACTGGTGATAACTTAGCTTCAGCATCCGGTGTGACTTCCAGTACTACCATCAGGAAAAGTCCAAGGCTAATGAGAAAGTTACGAGACAAAGTAAAAGCTGGTCTGAATATGATATGTGCTAGAAAACTCGTTATTGATCTAGATGAAGAAGCTGAATGGATGAATACCCAAGCAAGTGTAGCTGATAATATTCAAGTGGAGAAGCATAGTGGTAAGGGGAAAGCAGTTATGGTTGACAGTGGTGAGGATGCGCAATTCTGGTCAGCAGCTGCATCGCAGGCTAATGTTGTGTAAGAAGCTCTTCAAGACTTTAACGTTCAACTAACTAATGTAGAGCCTGATGAATGTCATTCTGTTGATGATCCAGAGTTAAATAAAGAGTTCATGAGTGATGAATAAGACAATGACAATGAATTTATGCAATGTCTGAAGAATTTCAAGGAGTCCATTCATGTTTTCGATGATGAAGTTGTAACTCTGAAGGACAACTCGGTGATTTATGCTGCAGGTAAATTTTACGACTTACATTTGCTAAGTTTACATTTGCCTGCGATATTTCTTTATTGCTTAAAAACTTTCCCCAGTTCATTGACATATTTTGGTTAATAACCTCTTTTGCATTTCTCTGAATCGTAACATAGTTAACATACAACTAGACTAGTAGTATTATACAGTAGTACTCATTTAATCAAACTTGAATATCTAACATAGAAAGAAAAAGTTGGTGACTGGTGCGCCACAAATAAGAACTAGAAACATAGGTTATTGAAATATTTGTATCTTAGGTCAAAGTTTGGTATCCTATGTGCAGTCAAATGTCAGAAATGGATGAATTGTTCAGTTAATTGATTTTTATAGAGCTAGTTCTTTAATTTTTTTCTCCAGTTTCACTGAAGACATGTTCAATTCTATCGTTTGTAAAAGATCCATATATGATTAGTAATCATTTCATGTTGCAGGTAACACACAATTAGATAATAAAGTTGTCAGTAAGGACAATCAAAATGATAAGTTGGCAAAGCTAAAGTTTGTGAACAATTGTTTCTTTTCTCAAACTGACCGTGATGGTGACAAACCTGAGAACAATTTTGAAGGTATAGTTTACATTTGTTTCAACTGTTACTTTTTTCCAGTATAAAACTTTGTGAATACTAATGAGATAAGTAATTGATTTTGCAAAAGATCGTTATGAAGATTTGTTGGAGTCAGATGATGAAGGTAAAGCTTCAAAATGATAGTCTTTTTACTGTTTATGCTTTCGTCTATTTATATTCATAGTCAGTGGTTTCTTTTTAAGTTAAAATTACTGACTTACATTTTTGTTTGCATGTGTACAAGGAAATGGGCTTAAGGATGGAAGTCAAGCTAATGGTCCTGGTTGCAACCTTGGACCTAGTTTGTATGAGAAAATGTATGTTGAAGAACTTCAAAATGCCGAGGAGGAGGAGTTTTTTTTTCTGATGATGATAAAGTTCCAGAGACCCTAGATCTGCATAAGATAGAAGTTGGGAAAGAATTTGCTAACAAACATGCCTTCAAGAGACATCTTAGATGGTTTTGTGTGAAGAATGGTTTTCAGTATAAGCTTAAGAAGAGTGACCACGTAAGGATCAGGGTTGTTTGCATGTTTGTAAGAGATGCATGTCACTTGAATGGTAAATTTGGGGGTGCATTACTAGCTGCCACTGCTCTCGATGGTCAGAATGGGTTAGTTCCTTTGGGGATAATGGTTTGCAGGAATGAGTGTTTTGAGAATTGGCACATATTCCTTAAGCATCTTGCTCCAGCGATCTCCAGACATCCCATGACTTTGAATTTCATTTCTGATAGGCAAAAGGGTTTGCTTGAAGCTGTACATCAGTTATTCCCAGGATGTCCTCATAGATTCTGCAATAGGTTCTCTCATCTCTTACTTTTTTTTTTTTTTTTTTTAATGATATTTCAAATCAAATGTTTACTGACATTTTAATTGTTTTATTTTGTCTCGTAGGCATATGCTGAAGAACTTTAAAACACATTTTAGAGGGTCTAAGTTGCATAGTATTGTATGAAACGCTGCTAAATCCTACAAACTCAGGCATTTTAAGGTAATGACTGAAATATGGTAATTTATTTAAGTTAATGAATGTGATTGTAATGAACCATCATGTATTAACCATAGTGAATTCATCTTTTATGATTATTAGGAACACATGAATGAACTATTTACTGAAAATGTGGATACTGTAAACTATTTGATGGGGGAAGACCCTAGTAGTTGGTCTAGGGCATTTTTTGACTTAAAGAGTTGTTGTGAGCATATTAACAACAATTTTTCTGAATCATTCAACAACATGATCAAAAAGTTGCGAGACAAACAAATTACAAAATTGGGAGTGATGTATGGTCAGTTGGTGATGGGAATGTGGCATAAGAGAAAGCATGATAGTGCATAGTGGGAGGATGATGCTCTTGTTCTATCAGCCAACAAACTGTTAGCCAAGATGATGAAGTTAACAAACACTTTTAAGGTTTAACCATCTGTGGTTGGAAAACTTTATGAGGTTACTAGTGTACACAAGAAGGACATGATTATCAATCTTCATGAAAAAACCTGCAGTTGCATTCAATGGCAGCTGAGAGGGTTTCCCTGTCAGCACGCTGTGTGTGTTTTGAAGGGTATGAGGCCAAAATGGAATGAGTAAGTGGTTTTTCTGATATTTCAAATTTATTGAGCAAGCATTTCAGTTAAAGTCGTATGTTTTGATGAATATATTTTTTTGTTTTGTAAATATTGCAGCAAGCTTTACACTGTATGGTATTATAAAACCACATATGCACATGACTTTGCACCTTTAGAAGATAGAGAAGACTGGGTACAAGTATATGTTACAACTTTATCATTTTTTTGATTATGTGACCTTTACTGATTTCTTTAAAAGCAGATGGACTACTAAATATATCTTTCTCTTTTGGGGTCTTATTTTCTTCTTAAGATTTTTAACAACATTGCAACTTTTTGTTGCATCTTGAAGACACAGAGACAACAGTTGAGCCTCCAATACTAATGAGGAAGACAGGTAGACCCAGAGTCAATAGGAGGAGGGCACATGATGAACCACATAATGAAAGGAAATCTAGGTCATGCTCCAAGTGCAAGAAAAGTGAACACAATTCTAGAACTTGTGCTGGGGAGGGTGGGAGTTGGATCCAATCCCAGAGGAAAAAGGACAAGAACTGAGGTAGATGGTGTAAACCTCGCTGCAACAAACCTATATGCAGGACAAACGAGTAGCATTAGGAAGAGAGGAAGACCAATAAAGGCCACCTCGTTTAATGCCTTCTCTCAGTTCACTACTTCAACTACTGCTGCAACTAGTGGCGTACCAATAGCCTCTCACTTCACTGCCTCAACATCTGGTGGTTCTGGTAAGAAGCGAATGAAAGGAAATAGAAAGGGTTTTTTTTCTCAAAATCTCACTCAGTTTTTTGATGGTCCTGGAAGTGCTAGAAATTTTTTAAAGTGGTTTTTCACAGTGGATGAGCCAAAGTCAAAGAAGCAGAAGAAGTAAATGGAGTTGGGTTTTACTAGCTTTTCTGTTTTCTCAAACTTATTGATTTAGTTATGTCAGAACTTTTTAGGATGCTTGCTATGTTTTTTTTTTTTTTTTGGTTTTCTGAATGTAGTTGAATCTGCAAGACTTATTTCAGGTTGCAGTATACTTATTATGGGATTCAGTTAAATCTGTAAGATTTGTTTATTTGTTTGGGTGAAATACTTAAGTTCCAAGTTAATATATTAGTTATTTATAGAACTTCTTAATCTTTTCATGTTGATCATTCGAATTTCCTTACAAGTTGCAGCAAAGTCTTTGATTCAAGTATAAGAACTATGTTTCCTAGTGAAACTCTTTACACACCTCACATATCAGGTAACATATAATTAATGTTTTGATTTTTTCACATGTATTAACTTGTTGAATCTTTCGCATTTCGGCTTATGGTTCAACTTGCAGGCTTGCAGCTGCTAATCCAGTGGTGATCTTCTATCTTCTCTACAGGCATAACAACAATTTGGGGAAGGAATTTCAATTTTCATGGTTGTACTTGGATCAGTGGCATGGTCAAACCACTTTTGGTAGTTGCAGATTGAGTTTAGGCACTTCAAGAATATTCTCCCTGGATTTGCTTCAGTTTTGGATCGCAGAAAGGCCCCAACTCCAATTACATGGTATGAGTTCACACTAGCACAAGCTTGTGTTTCATGGTCTCCACACTCCAACATCACACATGGAAAAGAAGAATGGCCCCAAAAATGTACTTACCTTGCTGCTATTATCGCTCAATGTTTTTTTGCCACCATCACCCATTATTGCTTGCCATTATGAAATGGGTTAAAAAGTTCGACTCCAGAGGGTTGTCTTTTTTGTTTTTTGTTTTTGTAACCATTAATGGCTACTTACACAGCTTATATGGAGAAGATGATTTAATAAGGAATATTTGTGGACGGTGCATCCAAGATCACCAATCTTGTAAATTTCAGTCTTTAACACGTGTATACACTGTACATTGTAAATCTGCGCGATTAGTATTAACCAGAGTAAGTTTTGCCTAACTTGAGGGGTTTTCGGTCTCTTTGAGTCTTTAAATTATTATGACGTGGCAGTTAACACCACTTAACTGTGTTTTCAGAAAAACGGGAAGGAATAAGTCAAGCTGAGGATAATTGTGAAAAGTTTGAAAAAAAACGGATAAAAAAATAAATACGAATAAAAAATGAGTACATTTTATTAAATGACCCTTTTCTTAATGTCTCTTTGAATTAATGTCTCTTTATTACTGGATGTTACTTGATTAGTTTATAAATTTAAAGAAACACAAATTAGTTTCCTTAGTTGTCGCATTTAGTAATTAATGGAATTTTGCATGGGAGAAAACGTATTTGGAGGAAAAAAAAATTAGTAAAGGAAACTTCATAAATATTTCGCATGGAAAAATATGTATTGGGTGGAAGAAAATTCATCAAAAGGAAACTTAATAAATATTTTGATAAATCATGCATGAAACATGTTAGTCTATTATTAGACTACATCTATTATTTATATTAAATGAATTTATGATAGAATAAAATCTTTTTTAAACTTTGGTATTTGTATACATAATAAGAATAAGAAAAATGTTGAGACTTGCTAGTGGGGGAGAGACTAGAAAATGATCGAAATGTTAGAGAAAATGTTTAGTTTTAGTTTCATTAGTTCTATATATTAAATTCTTCACGGTTTTTAAGCTTACTCTTTGTCGAGATTACAAACTAGAAATGAAAGTAGCTAGTGACTAATTGATTAGTGGAAATATAAGTGACCTGTTAGAGCTTTAGTTCTTGGCATCGATGTTTTATATTATGTGTTTGGATTGCGATTCGAGGTAGGCACAATAGAAACGAAATTTTTATTTATTTTATTTCTTTTGTTTGGGTGTTCTTTAATTAAATCTATGTTTATATTATTTTTACCATTTTGTTGATATATGGTAGTTTTGATTGAGGTTTATGGTTAATAATGATATTGATCCTCTTGTATGAGCATGATTAAGATTTGGGCTACGGTCCATGGGCAGCGACCCCTAAAAATATTTTTGAAGGGTACGAGTTATCCATGGGAGTTGATGGTTGCCTCCCTAAAATAACAAGGGGCTCATTAGGAGTTCATGGTTGCTTCCTATTTGATTGCTAAACCCATGGGGCTCCCTTGGCGCGAGCGGATTTTTGTGTTTATTATAAACAGGCTCCCGAAGTGTGAGCAGGCTTTCAGAGGGAAGGCAGTGCTTTAATGAATTGTACAAACTAATAAGGTAATAATTGGTTTAATGGTATTGACTATGTTTCAGTCAGTGAATTGTTTGATGAACTACGGCCGTGCTTGACCCTTTTGGGTAAGTAGGCAGCCGCTTGGCGGTTCAGCACATGGGGTTCTAATATAGAATGTGGTTTTGCTCTCTTAATTTAAATTCCTCGTAAATTGAATGTAATTATGTTTGCTTAATAATTTTGATGGGCCCTTTAATGAGATTGGTTAATTTCAAGTTAGGTTAAATGTAGTGAAACTAAAGAACGAGTTCAGATGCTTAAAGTTGTCGTTTATGCTTGGAATTCTTTTTATAAGAGGTAATTAATCTTAGCTTTAAAGTTGTAAAATTTTATATTATGATGAATTGACTATTTGTCGTTTTTAATACCTAATAGGTTTTGGTATGATTCTCTTTGTAGTAAACTTAAATAATCTTCGGGAAAATTTTATGAAAATTGTTCTAGTTTAAAAATAATTCTTTGCACTAGCGTTAAATCCATAAATTATCTGTCAGTTCTAAATATATCTTGGATATCCTATTTTTAAAACTACGATCCCTTGACGTTTAGACGTTAAAGTTATCTTTTATATTTCTAAATGATAAGCCTCATTCAATTTGGAGTTGTGCGTGAGTTTATAGAATTTTTGTAAAACAGGAGGTCACAGTTTTGATTTTCTGTAGTGCTGGTCAACTAAGTGTTTGACTGTGATCTTAGGCAACTCAATTTCATTTTAAAATCCTAGAAAAATTTATATATAAAATTATTTATAGTATTAATTTTATCCATATAATGATCATAAAATTTTGGAACTCGTACGAAGCCGGTAAAATTCTAGGAGTTCAACTTGGTCCGCCTTTAGTTTTACAATTTGGTATTAAAATCGTTAATTATTAATTAAATCATAAAAATTGAATGGTGTTAATATTTTTATTTGAAACAAAAATGTGTTTTCTTTCTAGTGGTTTTAAAATTAGGTTAAATCATCGGTTATATTTTTCCGAAATGGTTTTCTAAGTTTCCGTTGCGATAGAAATGTCAACATAAACATAATTAATCTAGCCCAAATAAATTGTATAATGAGCTTGGGCTTAGTAACCGGGCTTCGACTGTGATATTGACGTAACATCTCCGATTTTGGGTATTGGATTCGGTCTAGAATCCGGTCACGAAAATTGGGATGTTATAGAATCAATTTATGTTTACATGAGTTGTGTTTAGCATAAACATATGTGTTTCGGGTTTTCAATTTTTGCTATTGGCACGCAATAGTTAAAACCGTTTCAAACTTTTTATGGTAAAGGTTGCTTTTGTTGTTGTTCTTTTGTTTTTGCGAGAGGATGACAACATACTGGGGGAGAGTTCTTACTTGAACTTGCGCTTAATGATATATTTTTCTGGGGAGAAGAGGCTGCGGAATCTGAGGTAACGAATTTGTTAGTAAATCGTTTTCCTATTTAAGAAAAGCCTATTTATATTGCACATATTTTGCTTTTGCTTAACAAAATTTCGGTACAGTTGATATTCCATTATTGTGTATGGATGTGTGTGTGTGTATGATTCAATTGTTTCCGGTTAAGAACAACTGTGTCAATTTATTTGGCTTATTGTTTGGTATCTTCGTTATTGTTGGGTATCAAGTGTTTTGGCTTAACGAAATTCGGTGCAATTGCGGTGCTATAATGTCTATGATTGTTTCAATTGCTTCTGGTTAAGACTATAATTGTGCAAGTCAATTTATTTTGGTTTGTATATATTGTTTATGGCTTAACAAAATACGGGATCATTTGTTTAGTCCAAATCGATTCCGGATAAGAGAAACTAAGTTAATTCTGATCTTAGTTAGACTTATCAAATTGGAGGATTCGGTTATTCAAGTCTAACCGAATGCCTTGACAAGAAAAACTAGTTAACTAACCTAGTATTTTTCTTGTCTAAAGAGAAAGGTCTAAGTTATTGTCTGAATAATTAGAACCCGAGGAGAAAAATAAAGTTAATCCTGATATTTATTTTGGTCTTATCGAAATAAGCGATTGTATGTTGCAATCAGTTTAACAAGGGAATTAAGTTTCTTAGTCGAATTATTATACTATTAGGGAAAATTGCTTCGTGCAATTGTTTCCTTTCATAACATATCAAAACTAAATTACTTGTAGTTTCGGTTATTGGTTATCTAAAGTGGTATGTGAAACCTTCGTGCTTAACTCTTATAGGTTGTTTACAAGTCTTTTAGATTTGTAAGATCTTTTCGGTTTGTCCTTTATTTGCTCGAACCTTTGTCATTTTGTGACAAAAAGGGGGAGAAATATATGGAGTAAACAAGTGATTTGCAATCACTAATGAAAGGACAATTGTGCTTAAACGTTATAACTAACGAAAGAGTAAAGCATTGACTAAGGAGGGAAACATATCATATTGATGTGTAGTAATTCTGACTACAAAAGGGGAATAACAAAGATGTTCGGATTGAATATCTACCTAGCTTGCATTTAAGGGGAGTATAAGCTTTGTTATTCAAATGTCAACATCGGCATTTATTGATTGAATATATGCAGGTTATTGTGCTGTTGAAACTTGGAATCAAGCGTATGTATAATGAATTCTTGTAATTTGTTTATCCATATGTAAAAAGAATTTTGTCACTAGAATTGGCAAAGGGGGAGATTGTTAGAGCATAGCTCGGTTGAACTCACCAAATGTTGGTATGTCAAGTATGGTTGTCATATTTTAGTGACTATAAACTCATCTAAAGTCGCTAGATTGTATACTAGAGTCAACTTCGTTTAGGTTCGACTAGAAAGTCTAGGAATGTTGAGACATACAAGTATTACTCCGAAGACCTGAAGAATGTAAAGAAGAAGCGAACTACAACGATAACACCATCCTTCCTCTTGAGGTTAGTAATATTGACTTGAACTGTTTCATTCCTAACGTATCTTTCAAGTCGTGTTATATTGAAAGCATAACTGCGAAGATGTATTTATTGTACATATTGTATTATACTCTAGTGATGTGACATGGTCATATTTGTATGATAATAGTATTAGGGAATTAGACTACGAAGTGTAACGCTTATCTTTTGAACTTCATAGTTATGACATCGACATAATCTTGTATATACTGTTATGATTTTATGAATGGGTTATGGTGAAGATTTCATCCTAGGAAACAATGTTTTACATTTTTTTAAAGGTAGTACATTCATGAACTTGTTTTATGAATCGAAAGGGAAATTGGTAGGCTTATTGGTATGGCTATTCATTGCATATCTTTGGATTACCAATATGTGTGAGATGGTAGAACAGATCGTAACTTTGTTATGTATCATGGTATAACTAATCACAATTCCTGACTAATGATTTGGTATGACTAGTTTTTATTAATTAGTGTAACCGATCCTAAGTAATCACCATGAGATGGTATGATTGATATTTGTAATTGGTGTGACCAATCCTAGTAATTGGTGTGATCGATCCCAGAGAAGTTGTGTAATCGATCTTTGTAATTGGTGTAACCGGTCCTGGTAATTGGTGTAACCGATCCTGGTAAATGGTGTAATCGATCCTGGTATCTGGTGTGACCGATCACAAGCAATACCATGAGTGTATGGTAACCAGTCCTGGTAATTGATGTAACCGATTCTGGTAACTGATGTAACCGGTCCGGGAACTTGTGTGACCGATCACAAGTATTTCCATATTAAGGTATAACCGATCCTAGTGATTCGTATAACCGATTGAACCCATGTATGTGACTTGATGTTTGATCAATCACATAGTAATCTTGGAATACAGAAGAACCAATTCTAAAATTGTTTGGAAGTGTGGTATAACCGATTCCAAGATTGTAAATCCATGTAAATATGAATAAGGATTTACAGTGAAAAGATGTCAACATACTTTGAACACGTACAGTAACTCTTATCATTTATTGTTCAAAGATATTCCTTAGTACCCAAGGAGATCCTGTGCCGAAATAAATTGAGAATCTTTTAATTAAGATTTTTGGTTTTATATGCTTTAATTAAAAGCAACTAAATGCATATCTCTAGAAAATAAAACTTAGTAATGTGCATTTACTAATCGGAGATTTTCTATTGAGAGATTTAAGAAATTTTGGACAAGCATTTATTGGAATTAGGAAAACCGAATTTTTCTATTCATTGCATATCTTGAGAATATTTTCGGTTTTTGAAATTCCTTGGTGTCCAAAGATCCTTGGTCTATAAATACCTAAGTTTGCATTTCTAGCAAACTATCCTAAGAGCCAGGCACACTTCATCTTTTTGTTGTTTCTGGTGGAGCCGTCTAACCGGAGAGGAAAGTTTCCTAATTAGGTGAAATCTCTTACGACCGCTCGTTTAAAGTCTTTCGTGGGATCAAGAAGCTCTACGAGTACCGTTGGTGGGAAACTAGATAATTGCAGTGTTATTAGTTTTCGATTGACTAATGGTTGTTGAAAATTTGATTGCACCTAGTTTGTTTATTCTTGAGATAATCTTCTCTTCTGATATAAGATTCACTCAAAATAGATCGAGGTATCGACGGGATCTTTAGAACTGCTTGTAGATCTAAAGACATCTTGTGATAATCCATTGTTAACAGACTCCGTTCTATGTGTGATTGATTACAAGAGATTCAAGTGGTGTTGTGCAGGTTTTTATTGAAGATTAAAGAAGATTTTAAGACAAATAAGATTTCTTATTTGGTTCTCTTATCTTTGGGTGTGCACAAACCTTGATCGGCTGGGATCCAACTAGAATCGGATTTATTCGATTGATTAATTGTGTGTGATCGGCATCACTTTATAGTTTCTTGTTGGAATCTATATCGATTGATTGCGAATCTAAACTTGACTACTTTGGCAGTTATTTGATAGATTGATCTAACCAGGCAAAAGATTTTATTAGATTAAACGGAAGAGCCTTTGCATATGACTTGAGATATCTTTATCTTGAAAGAATCGAAAAAGTTGTTACCAAACAGATTTGTTGTTCCTTTACTATTTGGAATACGATCCAAAGGAATTGTTCCAGTGCGTGCACTCATCGAAGTTGGAAGCGCATGGATACTGAGGAAACTAAGTGACCTAGGGGTAGTTGTTTGGTCTCAACTATACGAAGTTGGTTTAGATTTTGTATAACGGCTTAATTCTGAGAGTATTCAATTCTGGACTAGGTCCCGGGGTTTTCTGCATTTGCAGTTTCCTCGTTAACAAAATCTTGCTGTGTCTTTTACTTTTCTATTTCCGTAATTATAATTGTTTTATTAATAAAAGTAAAATACACAAACGTTAACTCCGCATATACTTGATAGTGATCCTATAGAGTTTGGTTAAGTCCGAACCTATTATCAAGTATCATACTTTGGTAGTCGTATTGTCTCGATATTGTATCCATAGACAATCACACAAAGTGTGAATACCGATTTGTTGCATTGTCTCGACTTTGTCTATAGACGATCAATTTCGGTAAGAGGACTTATATGTGGATATTGTAAAGATTGTGGTGTATTTGGGTACCCTCGTCTTTTCATACTAGAATTGTGTGGAAGTTCATTAGCCAGCAGTTTATAAACAGGTTTAACAGTTAAATTGACATTCATATTATATGTCCAGATTAGAGTATCATAACCAGAGATTGAGATTCTCATACTGCATATTTTTTGACTGTTTTCTCTAGTAAAGTAATCCTCAACCAAAGCTACATTCCAAGTCTTAGTATCATTGTTCATGAAGTCTAAAACCTTGTAGTTAGGATTAGGAAGACTAGTACACAGAGGCAGATTTGGATTAAAGATCCAATTATCAAAAAAAACATTAACAATACTACCATCTCTAATATCCCAGAAAGCATGCTTTTTTAAAATACTTAATCAACGACAAATGCTAGACCAAACCCAAGACATGCACCATGGTTTTTTGTAATAGGAGGATGAATTTTCTTAAAGTACTTACACTTCAGAATTTTTACCCACAGTTCATTAGGAGAATGAATTAAAAGCCAAGCAGTTTTAGTCAAAAGGGCTAAGTACATTTTTTTCTTCGGATTCCTGAATCCTAGACCTCCTTGTAACTTATGAGTACAAACCTTTTCCCACTTTTTAAAATAGTAACCCTTGTGGCCATTCTTTCCCCACTAGAAGTCCCTTTGGGACAGCTCCATTTTGTCAATTATGGAGTCTTTGAGGAAAAAAGAATTCATATGATAGTTAGAGGAAGACTTTAAAGTGTGTTGAACAAGTATAGATCTTATAGATTGAGCTAGTTGTTTACCTTAACAATTAGACACTCTAGAATCATGGTGAGTGTCTAAATGAGACATATACTCAGTTTCATTTCTAGTGATAAAGAGTGGTATGCCAAGGTATTTTTCATTTAGCTCAATTTTCCGAACATTCATAGAACTTTTAAGAGACGCACAATGATCAGGTTGAACATTTTTACTGAAGAAACAAGCAGATTTTTCAAAGTTTATCATTTGACCAGAGATACTACTAAAATCCTTGATCAAAGACATGAGGTTACTAGTTTCAGTGTGAGTAGCTTTAGTAAAAAGCAGACAATCATCTGCAAAAAGCAAATGAGAAATACTAGGAGCCTCTTTAGTAACTTTTATACCATGAATGAGGTTGGATTGTTCAGCATGAATGAGATACCTTGAAAAAGATTCTATACACAATATGAACAGGTACGGAGATAAGGGATCTCCTTGCCTCAGTCCTCTTGTGGGGAAAAAGAAGGGCATGGGGATCCATTCAAGAGTATAGAGATATTAGTGGTGCTAATGCACTAAAAAATTAGCTGACACCAATGGTTAGAGAATCCATTTTTTTTAAGAACAGCAATTAAGAAGGACCATTCTACTCTATCAAAGGCCTTAGACATATCAAGTTTAAGGCCCATGATACCACATCTATCCTTTGTTTGCTTCATAGTGTGAACCAGCTCATGGGAAATCACCACATTATTTTGAATTCTTCTACCAGTTACATAAGAAGCCTTATATGGTGATATAAGTTTACCAAGCAATGGTTTCATTCTATTAACAAGAATCTTAGAGATGATTTTGTAGTTAGAATTACAAAGAGAGATAGGCCTAAAGTCAGCAGGGATGCTAGGCTTGGTCTGAGGATAAAGAAACTTTTAACAGTTTCCCAAACATCATTTTCAAGCAAGTTCAGATTTTATTTGTAGAATCCTGGAGGAAACCCATCTGGACCTGGAGCAGTCCATGGGGCCATTTGCTTGATTGTATTCCTAATCTCCTCAAGAGTAATGGGACTCAAAAGTTTTTCATTGTCCTCATTAGTGATACAACTATCAATGCAATTCAAAAAAATCATCATTCGTGATTGGATTAGTGGTAGTAGATATACTCTTAAAATGAGAGACAATGAGGTCTTCAAGAGTTTCTTTATCCTCAGACCAAAGCCCATTTGCAAGTTTAAGAGAACTGATATGATTGAAATGTCTCCTCCTGTTCACATTAGTGTGGTAGTAAGAGGTATTTCTATCATGGTTTTTAATAAACTCCACTCTAGATTTTTGAGCATAAAAAGATTTTTGGGATTTTTGTGCCAGCTCAAGATTTTGTTCAACTTTCCTTATGGCTTCATTGTTCTGAATAGAATAAGGATTATTATTCAGATGCTTGAGTTGATCAGTTAAAGAGAAAACTTTTTGATCAATATTACCATAATGGGAAACATTTCATTTCTTTAGCTCATATTTAACATTTCTAAGACAACTGACCGTTTTAAAAGCATGAGACCCTCTTACAGTTGTTTTGTAAGCATCTCTAATTACTTGTTGACAAGTAGGATCCTTAAACCAACACTTAAAGTATCTGTAGGGCCTTTTTCCTTGGTGATCATTACAATTGGTAACCAAGAGAATAGGTAAATGGTAAGAGCCTATTGCATCAATATGAAACAATTTGGAATTGTTATAGTGATGCAGCCAATGACCATTCACCAAAGCCCTGTCAAGTCTAGCTTTCACATTATCAGATCCAGATTACCTATTGGACCAGGTAAACTGAGACCCTATATAACCCAAGTCACTCAAGTCAGATCTATGAATGACTTGTTGTATAATAGGATACTAAATAGTATTTGGTCTAGTATTGGAAGATCTTTCATGGGCAAACATAGTTATATTTAGGTCTCCAATTTAGACCCATGAGAGATTAATAGAGGTTCCAATACTGTTAATGTGGTTCCATTGTTCTAATTTCTCATCATGGTAAATAAAACCATAGAGAAAAGTAGCAAGGAACTCAGGTTTACTTGGGTCAGAAGAGATGATTGTGTGGATCATCTTATCCATAGACTGTATAATGTTTAAGGTGAAACCACTCTTCCATAAGAGATCAATACCACCTGAGACACCCATAAAAGGACATATCCAATAATAGGGATAGTTGAATCTCATAAGGTATTGTCTCATTTTAGTGGAGTCATTTTTGGTTTCACATAGGAAGATAACATCAAGGTATTGACTTCTAATTTGGTTCCACATACTATTTCTGGTATCAGGGTTGACGAAGTCCTGGCAATTCCACGACAAAATTCTCATAATTGAGATAAAAAAGCAAAAGCCAGAATTTTTATAGAACCTTTGATTTCTAGAGCTATAAAGAGAACTAGTTAAGTATCTAGAGCTATGCCAAGACACAATATTGGTAGCAATTAAGAAATCAGACAGATAGTAGTCACCCAAACAATAAACAACAAAACTGAGCAGATAGTTGATGTAATCAGTGAGCAGTATAGGATAACAAGAGTCATGGGTATAATTGGAAGGGGAAAGTGATTATCATGCACATAATTTCTAACAAGGAAACCTAATTTACTTTTATGCAAACCACAACAGAAATTATTAAGAAAATAACAAATAAAAGTAAAATTAGGTTTTCGATAAAAAACCCTGATTAAAAGACGCAGCCTTTCCATAGTGATTCTGTGCAAAAGTTCCATTATGTTCATATTCTGCGCTATCAAATGCCATTGAGCGATTATTATCCACTAGATTGTGTTGGTATTCCATCTTGTTTTCAGCGGGGAGATCACAATAATCGATTGATTCTTCAGCTCTATTATAAGCACTTTGAAAAATGGGGTTGTTATGGGTGTTTGAGGAATTGAGACTAAAGGGTAAGAGATTAATCTGAAGACCTTCATCTCTGGTTCTCTTGTTTTTCCTCACCTCAGCAACCTCTAACTCAAGATCTAAATTCTTTTCGTTATGAGAAAGAGATAATGAAAAGTTTGAAGTAGAGGCGTTAGATGCACCCCTGGATGAATCAGCCCTATCTTCCATTATATTGACATCCGAACTAGTTATATAGGCAGCCGGAAAACGTTTTCCTTCATCAGTCTGACTCGATGCAGCATATTCAATATTAGTCATTGCTTCGACTTTATGTTCTTGTGCAAGTCTTTTATAGTTAGAGTCTACATGATCCACAACCCAACAATCTTTACAAATCTTATAAGGCTGCATTTCAAAGTGGTAAATGACTCATTTCCTTTGTCCATTTGGTGTAACAAGCCACCTCCTCTTCTAAGTGGTTCATTGAGCTTGACTTCAACATAGACAGTCTTTGGAACACTTCCTCTTGGCAGTCTTTTCCTTTCCTCGGGCTCGAATTTTTACCCAATATCCTTGCAGATCTCAGTGACTAACCTCTCATTAAGAATAATACTCCCAAGGTTTCTCAGTTTGGTAGTCCAAGTATGGTGCTCAAACTTGTGATCCTTAATAGCAATGTTAGGATCATACTGGATTAGAGATAACAAATGATCCAGAATATCCCAAGTTTTTGATCGGATTCCATTATAAGCATCTCCCCTTTGGAATATGAAAATAAATGAATTTGTGCCTTTTGTAATAATCTCATACCTTCGGTAGCTTCTCCATCGATCATTGATATCCTTTTTAACATCCACATGATCTAGGGGCTTTTTGAACATGATTTTCCAAGCAGGTTGAAAGTGAATCCATCAATATCTTATGTGGCTACTTGAGCAGTAGTAACGATTCTTCTTATTGGTCTAAGAGGGATAAATCCAATATTAGTCGTTTGCATACTTGTATTGAGGTTATCCAGTTGGTTGTTGTTTTGGGAAGACATAGTTTCACATAGATTTTTGTGAGAGGAATGTGTTCTTTAGATTATGTTGAGGGTATTAGGGTTTGGTTTAAAAGCTGGGTACCTTATCGGATTATGAAAATCTTTAAGTTGATGAGAATAATTTAGTTTCCATGTTTGTTGGATTTGGAGCATAATATCCGAGATGGCATTTTTGACTAGAATTTTGAATTTGAAATGGGGAGAAACTTTCCCTCTGAATACGCTATATTCACGGCATGAAGTTGCTACCTATTCAAGCGAGTTGATTGGTTTGGAAAGAAGGTTGAGTTCGATAGATCTCAACGTGAACATGATGAAAAATTGGAGACTGAAGATGGAATCGTTGGTGATGATATACTGAGGATTGGAATACCAGATTTCAAATGACCTTTTGAAATCAATGATATGACGATGATATCACAATAATGCCATTGTTACTTTAAGGAAAACACTTCTATGACAAACGACAGATAATCTGAACTAGTTATAATCACTACTGATTACCACCACTGGGAACTACACAAGAATCAAATATGCAAACCTGCAAAATAGATTAAAATAACATAATATTAGAACAAAAGGGGATAAAAGAAACCCTATAGAGAGAACTAAGTGAATATATATATATATATATTTTAAAAATAAAACTTCAAACCTTCAACAAACGTATATGAAGTTACACCAAACTAGAATATTAGCAGACATATGAAAGAGCAAAGAAAGAAATACAAAGGTTAAAGTATGATTAAAAGAAGTTCAGAAGATTAAAGATTGAGTTCATGGCTTAGAGAGAAAAGAGATTTAGAGAAACTGAGTTAACTCAGTTTTCCCCCGATTTGTAAAGCTCTGTCAAATGTTATCCTTATTTAGTCAAAGAACAAGCATCCTAATTAAAAATAATACTAGAAGCATTAGACCAAACATAGCAGTCCAAACAATCACCATAAATTTGGCTTCAACAATAGGATCAGATTTTTTTTTTGAACAAATATGCTTGTCATAAAAAGTACCAGCATTTCATTCTTTCCAAAGTACCTGGCGAATGGTAATAGGAATAAAAGCCCATAACTCCATACCAGAACTAGATAAGTCATTGTTATGTTAACAATATGCAAGGTCATAAATAGTTCTTGGGAAAGGCCAGAACCAACCAAAAGAGGGGATGAGCATCAACTTGCTCCAACTTTACATTGTCAGAGAATATATCCTGTAGTTTCATTAAAATTACCACACAACACACAACAATCATCTTTAATAATATATTTTCTTACAATCATATCAGCAGTTTTAAGTTTTCCATGAACTGCAGACCACATAAAGAAGTTTACCTTATGAGGTATATTGGAGGTATATTGGATTTCCAAATAAAAACATGAGGAAATTTATCAACACCTGCAGATTCATTAACCTATAGGTATAAACATTTAATAGAAAAACCACCATTAAGTTTTAGGTGACCATCTTCTAGTATCATGAGTGCAGTCGATTGCATGTGGAGCACTAGATCCAATTTATTGAAGTAAACAAACAAACTGGTTAACTTTAACATCATGTAACCTTCTTAAAACAAATTTCCAATTTCCTACAAAATAAATATGACTTGCAACATTAGAAAATTTATCTTTTAACAGTTTATCAAGAAGTAACCAAAGAATCACCGACAACCAACTTATCATGCTTGAAGTAAGAGTCAGAATGAATTAAATAAATTAGAGTTGGATATTATCAACTGTCTGGTATCTGAAATTGTATTTTGGTTAGAAATGTCATAAGGAGAATCTTGTTTACTAGGGATACAATAAGAACTGTTAGTCATATATTTCTCAGCTATAATCTTGTGCCATAAGTGATTTGACTGAATCCAAATCTCTAACACCATTTGGGTTTAACAAAGCAAGCTACATTTTCTTAAGATCTAAAACACCCAAACCACCTCTCTCTTCAGAAGCACACACCAAATTATAATTGACCAAATGAGAAATTTCCCCCCAAATTTGTGCTCCCAAAGAAAGTTCCTCATTTTATTTTCAAGCTGATGTATAACAAAAGTAGGAGCTTCAAATAAAGAGAAATAATACATGCAGAGAAAGAGGAGAGTACGCTCCTTATCATAACCATTGTACCTCCTTTTCACAGAGAAGCTTGCCTGGAATGAGAAAGTTTATAATCAAATTTCTCAAAGATAGGATCCTAAATGGCCTTAGAGTTTGGTTTTAGTGCCGTAAGGCATTCCAAGATATATGAATGAAATAAAATAAGTTGTACATCCTAACTCCAAAGCCCAAGAATTTAAGTCAGTGATAATATCAATTGGGATTAATCTAGTCTTTATGGTGTTGATCTTTAAACCTATAATAAATTCAAAGCAGTTTAACACATAGAACAAGTTATGCAGCTCTTCCCCGTTATTGTCAAGAAAAAAACTAGTATCATCTTCAGAGTGTGGATGATTAACAAAAAAACCATTTTGAATATTAGGAAAGCCACTGAACAACTTCAAATCAACCGCTCTATCAAAATATCATGAAAATCCTTCAGTTGGAATATTGAAAACCAGCGAAAAAAATGGAATCTCCTTGCCTAACTTCCCATGTGCTTTTCAAATATCTATAAGATAAACCATTAACCAAGACACAAAATGATGCAGTTAAATAACAGAATTTGACCTATTGACACCACTTTGAACTAATCCCCATCTTCTACAAGATTGTACCTAAACAACTCCAACTTACCCTATAAAATCCTTTTCTGAGTCTATTTTGCAAATAATCCAGATTTCTTAGAAGATAATCTAGAATCTACTAACTCATTTACAATTAAAATCTCATCTACGATATACCCTCCTTTTGTATAAGCACACTGCACCAAGGAAATCAACTTATTCATAACCAGCTTAAGTTTTGTAGCAAAAACTCTATAAATGATGTTATAAACAATTGTAATAAACAAATAGGCCTGCGATCTTTCATTGCTTCAATATCATCTTTCTTAGGGACTAGAGATATGAAAGTAGAATTTCGTTTTGTATCAATGTTACCGTTATTGTAAAACTTCTTGATAGTTTCTAAAATATCAGTTTTAAAAAAATACATTATCAAGCTCATTGATTGCAATGCGAAATTCATCTTCTGATTTATAACTTCATATAAAAATAAAATTTTGTTGAACTTATCTTATCAAACACAATTTCATCTAAACAAGGCTTGATCAAATGCTCCTTAGTAAATAAATCTGTGTAAAAATTTACAATATGATCCTACCTCTAACCCTCTCATTGCATTAGTAGTTCTCATGAAGTGAGCTGTATTTCTATCCACATCTTTTAGCCACAAAGTTTTTGGTTTAATTCTCTAAGAAGTCTCCTCCATCAAAGCCACCCTTTCAAAACCAGTCTTACTTTTTCAACAAGCTGCTCTTCCACTAAGTTATTAACTTTACTTTCACTATCAAGAACTTGAATTTCATTTAAAATGCTGAAGCTTGATAGGTTTGTTTCCAAAGGTATATATCCTTATTCTACACCTTGATTTTCTCTTTCAAGGTCTTTAGTCTCATCCAAAGAGTTGAGCTTTGAAAAGGAAAGGTAACTATGTACACCACCAACTTTTTCGTTCGATAGAAGTATGAAGCTGTGTAATATTTCTAACAATCAAGAGATGTAGAAAAATAAAAAGCAGTCACACAAGAATTTGTTAACGAGGAAAAATGAACCCTCATAAAAACCATGAGACCTCATCCATCCTTCAACACCACACTATATTAAGCCGCTACAGATACTAGCTGTCACACTTGAAAATACACCTTGCAAATTTTCTGCGCAAGTGTAACCTTGCAACACAGTGGTTCAGTGAATCAAGCTTCACCCACTCATACTTCATCCTTATAAGTTTGCACCAATGCAAATAACCAACTCTACAGTTCAACAGCGGAAGTCTTTAGCCTTCTTTCTTATTCTCTTTACTTCTCAAATGCTTACCATAAAGCGCTCAAATATTTCCATACATTACCAACAACAATCAGCCAACCAAGAACATTTAGAACATAACACAATCAACTCATTTTATTGCATCAAAGGGAAGCTATACAAAACTTGCCCACTTAGGGACTTACACAGACTTGTTCCTCTTGAACCAAGCCTTAGCCTCACAAAAACTCTCTCAATTTGAGTCTTACAATCTCCTATATAAGCCTGCTGATTTTTCCATGCCTTAGCACTATTTATACAGCAGCTTTACTAGCCAAAAACCATGCACAACTGTTTCACACACAGGGGATAGCCATCTGTCCCATGGAACAGTTCTAAAACCGTTAATAACTGTGCCAACTTGGCCAGTTTTTCTTCAAACTCACGCCATCATCCAACACCTGTTCTCAAGCAGTTATGAACACTCTCCCATGCTTATAACTGAAAACGCGGGGGTATAACAACCACACCCAATGTTTTGTTTAGCAATCTGTATAGACTAAATTCCAATATAATTCCGAGAGCGCCAACTTAAAATTGAGACTCAATAAAGAAAGATATCAAAGAGCTTTATCTCTTTCTCAATACAATCAGTAAATCAACTAGATAGAAATCCGTGAGACTGATTATTATGAGAATAACTCAGAAGGTACCAAAGACCAATATCCGAGTGTCAATCAAGTCCTATCCAACAATCAAGGTCGGATTTATAAACTATGATTGAACTAAGCACAACCTGTGATATTTCAATTATCTAAACAAATATAATGCAGAAAAGAAATAACACAGACATCAGAAATTTTATTAACGAGGAAACCGCAAATGCTGAAAACCCCCGGGACCTAGTCCAGATTTGAACACCACACTGTATTAAGCCGCTACAGACTCTATCCTACTACAAGTTAACTTCGGACTCGAATGTAGTTGATCCCTAACCAAGTCTCACACCAATTAAGGTACAGTGGCGTTCCTTACGCCTCTTGAATCCCAACAGGACTCTGCGCACTTGATTCCCTTAGCTGATCTCACCCACAACTAAGAGTTGATATGACCCAAAGTCGAAGACTTACAAACAAATCTGTCTCCCACAGATAAGTCTATTTTGGTTGTTGTTTCCGTCTTTAGATAAATCAAGGTGAACAGGGAACTCAACTAATAATCCTGTCTTATACTCCCGAAGAGCAGCCTAGAAATATTAGTCACCCCATAATAACCTAACTGATTAACAGAAGAAGTTATTGCGCAATCACAAGAGTCTGAGATGAAGAACTGTTGTGATTACTTTTTATATCTTACCTATCGGAGATAAATCTCGAGAAAACCTTAGATAAGATTAAACTCAATATGATAGAAAAAGTAAGATCAAAATACACAACTATAAAGAAAATAGTTGGATCTGGCTTCACGAATCCCAAATAAAGTCTTCAAGTCGTTAACCTAAAAATGGTTTTGGAAAACCCTAGGTTAATGGAGAATCGACTCTAGTTTGCAACTAGGACACACGAGAGTGTCGGGATTAGGTTTCCCAGATGCTAGAGTTCTCCCTTATATAGTCTTTCAAATCAGGGTTGCTTACAATCAAACCTAAGATAGCTTCGTAACAAAGCAATTTATATTCACCGTTAGATGAACTCCTGATTTAAGATTCAAGCTAAGTCTGCTTAGAAAATAAGCAATCAATCTCCACCATTAGATGGTATTAGCTTGATACACACAAATGAAATATACTTATATTTAGATATTGATGAACCGTACCTAAACGTGTATAACCTGTTGGCTCAATAACAGTTAACCGAAGTTAGCCACATGAACACTAATAGTTTAGCCATATTCATCTAACACTTCTAGATCAAATATGATGATCAATCAATCATGATAGATAATCAAATGAATCTAAATGTGCTTTAAGAAAGTTGTTCAAATGTTCACCATCTCATAGAAATATCCATGAATAATTTGAAACATATTCGGTTTGGTTTGTAGTTGTACAAAGTACTTATACAAGAACCAATTCATGAACATAATGTCACGGTTTGCAAAACAAGTTCGGATACCTTATTTCATTAAAGTTCTAGGGACTTTAGTTCGCAAACTGAGTTCGCAAACGAACCTGAGTTCATGAGTATGAAATACCATACTTACCGATTTTAGAAACCTAACCACAGTTCCAGACTTGGCCTAGTCTTGCCGTTCGCAAACAGAGTACGCGAACCATAGTTCCGGACTTAGCCTTGTCTAGCCGTTCGCAAACAAGAGTTCCGGACCTGGACTAGTATTCACAGTTTGCATACAAGGTACACATACTGTGCTATATCTAGATACTGGTAGTAGTTCTAAAACTTGTATTTAATCAATGAAACATCCTTAGAAGACAACAATGGTAATCTTACACATACCACTAGCTTCAAGTAATTTTCAAGTGATTAATCGGTCAATACGAAACTTCCCAAGTTAACATCAAATGATTGTCTCACACAAATCATGTAAGATGTTCAAGGTAATTTTCACATGATCATCTTGACTTAATATTTAGTTTCCAACAAATAAATTGTCTACAACTAACCTCGTCAAGTAGATGATGAAGTTTATCTAATGCTAAAAAGCTTTCAACATGTATTTCGAGAAATATATAAACGAGATAAAATCGGCTCGAAATTTCAAATGTGTATAATATAAGAGTCTATATAACTATATGACTTAGTCTCTTTTAGAAGATAGAATAGAATAGACTTCTGAGTGATAGATAAGTTTTAGTCTCCACATACCTTTTATTGATGAAGTTCCTCCAAGCTCTTAAGTAGATCTTCTTCTTCAATTGGTGAACGCCGTGAAGTCTAAAGCTCAACTACACACTTATATCCTAATCCGAGAATAGCTATAAGTATCAAGTATATAGTTTTGATCAACTAAACTTGACAAACAAGCTTGAGATAGAAACGCTTGCGAGTTTGACCGAGCATTGCTCTAACATAAACTTTCTTTATAACCGTTCTATCTTATCTCACACCTTTGGAATTCTTGTGAAGTCAATAACCAACTCCTAACCATCACTTGAGCCATATTGCACAACTGTTGCGATTTACTGAACTTGGCCTTGATCCAATGCATGGCCAACATGACCTTGCAATCTTCTTGGCCTAAGCCAATGCACGGACAATATTGTGCCACACTCATTTCATCCATTTCCTTAGCTCATTCTGGTTATTCATGAGTCATATGCTTTACTTAACCAATTTGCTCGACAATAGCAACTCCACTCTTGCATTCCTAGTTTGTTTGCATTACTCAAGCTTTGACCAACCTTGAACTAATGCATAGACCAAATGTTGGCCTATTCTACCTTCTTGCATTATCCTTGAGTTGGGCCAAGTCATTTCCATGGATATGCCTTAATGCCAACATCGCATGTTGCATTTTATCAACTTGGCCTTGTCTTGCCTTTCCCTTAATGAAACTTCATTGTGTCGGCCAATAAGATTCATTACTTGGCCAATGTTCTTACAGTATAGTTCCACCTTTGCGCGTCACTGGCCCTGTAGGGTCTTGCTATTTCAGCACTTGATAATCTATGCAGTGTCGCGCCATCTTGGCCGAACACTTACTAGGCCGGCTATGCTGTATTGCACAATGTTTGTGCTTCACTATCCTAACTTGTCATACTAGCCTAATATTAGCCTTTGAACTAGAATGTAGTTTAGATTGAATTAACCCTCCAAGCAATTCAGATGCAGTCGTGTTCATTACGTCTCTTGAACCTCGAAAGATTATACGCACTTGATTCCCTTAGTTAACGTCCTTTACATCCATTCCCTTAGATGACGTTCATTTCAGCCTAAAAGTTGTTTCAACCTCGATGAAGGCTTCTCATACCAATGTGCCTCTAATAGCTTACGACTATTTGATTCCCTTTTGAATTTTCAATCTAGGTTTGGAAATATATTTGCAATAGAGAAAGTCCATTAAACCTCACGAATATGAAACACTTACACTCAATTAGTTGAGAACCTTGGATTACTAACCACCTCTCAATAAAAATCCAAACAAAACAAAAAAGAGTTTATATATAGAAAATGGGAAAGCCTGGTTCAAGTCGTTCCGAAGAAATCTGGTATCACACTGGTGAAAAATGAAAATAAGGACCTAGTTCTAACTAGAATTCAGACCGATTGGAAAATTTGCATTGAATATCTTAAGCTCAATTCTACCACCCGTAAAGATCATTTCCCCTTAACATTTATTGATAATTTACTTGAAAGCTTGTCTGGACACTCTAACTATTGTTTTCTTGACGGTTTTTCAGGATATAATCAAATTATAATAGCTCTGGGGGATCAATAGAAGACGACTTTTACTTCTCCATTTGGCGCATTTGCATATAGACGTATACCATTCGGGTTGTGTAATGTTCCCTCCACTTTTCAATGTTATATGGTAAGTATATTTATATTTTCAGATTATGTTGAAAGCATCGTAGAAGTTTTCATGGATGACTTTTGTGTGTATGCTGATTCTTTTGACAAGTGCTTACCTAACCTTACACTTATTTTTAAAATATGCATAGAAGCAAATCTTGCTATTAATTGGGAAAAGTGTTATTTAATGGTGAATCATGGTATTGTGATATGCCATATTTTTCTTCTTCCAGAGGATTAGTAGTGGACAAGGTTAAGATAGATGTGATTGGGAACTTATAACACCCCAAAAATTTGAGGGAGGTTCGTTATTTTCTTGGCCATGTAGGTTTTTATAGGAGGTTCATCAAGGATTTTTCCAAGATTGCAATGCCCTTGTGCAGAATTTGCTGAAAAATGATACATTTGTTTTTTACAAGTGCAAAAATTCTTTTGACACTTTGAAAGAGTTGTTGACTATCGCACCAATCATTAAACCACCGGATTGGATGAAGTCTTTGAGTTGATGTGTGATGCTAGTGACTATGTCATTGGATCTGTGTATTATACTTCTAAAACTCTCAATGGAACACAAAACTACTCAACTATTGAAGAAGAGCTCTTGGCCATAGTAAAGTTCCATATGCCACTAACATCAATTCTCCCCGTAGCGATATATGATTTATGGGGTATCGACTTTATGGGGCCTTTTTGTGAATTCATTCATATGTGAATGTTTATATATGTCCGATAGGAAATACGCAAATATCCCTACACGTTTCAATGTTTACCTATGTAATTATTTTATATTTTTGCCATTCCGCTTTTGTTCCTAACAGTTCAGAACTCTCTTCTTAATTGCAGTCATCAACGATTTTAAAGGAAAAGAAAAATATAAATTTTGGTTACATTGAATTTGATGGAATTCTAAGTCTTTTTCATTAAGCAAACTTAAATCCAGAAAACAATGATAACGAAAGTGTAACTTCCAGATTTTAGATACAAAACATTCTTTCATCTTCACGATTTTGTTCTCTGGATCAACTCTGTTAACAGTTAACAATTATAACCACAAAACATATGAAGATGAAGACTTCGATTGTGTTGATTTCTTTTCATTATTTTAAGTTATTGATATTATTTTGAATTTGTAACTGTTGAAGAATAACGAAGGACTGGTAAGAAACTTATGTTTTGAATTCAGTAATTTTCTTATGAGTTTATGCTTACTTTTCTTGAAAATCAGTAATTTCTTAGTCTTGATGCCCGATCAAATCAAATTTGTTAATTAGTAAAATTTGTAATAGACTATAACATTAAATGCTCAATCAATAAATTTTGTTTTGTATCGGGGAATTTAGGCTAAGCCCCAAAAATAATATTATTCTTATTGTCAAGCCCAATATATTTTTTAGTTTCTGTGGCACCCATAATTATTTAAAATTATTGAAAAAGTTTACATAACTGGTTATGCTTCTTGTTTTTCCAGGGTATAATTGGCAAACAAATTAGAATATAAAATATTTAAAAAACCGTTCCTTGGAATTTTATAAATTTTATGTTGTTGGAAAGCTTTTAAAGAGATATATACAATGAGTATAAACAACAATATCAAATTTAAGTTTTTCACAAAGAATTCGAAGGTGTTTGTTCTTTTAGGAAAAATTTATGAAAACTTGATACATAACCATTATGCAATCACCAAAAAAGATGCATAACACATTATGCAGACACCACTAAAGATGCATAATACATTATGTAGCTACCACAAAGGACACATAACACATTATGCAAAAATATTTTGGTTTATTATCCATTATTTGGTTATACAGCCACATATACTTGAAAGGTAACATTCAAATAAGAAAAAATGATCCATAATGAATTATGTAGCCATATTTTAATTCATGCATCCACTAATTTGATTACACAACTACTAAAACGATGTATATGCCTAAAAAATAAAATTACAATAAAAAAGGATACATAACGAATTATGCATCTATTTTTGTATTTGCATAACAAGTTATGCACCCATTTTTTTGGTTGATTTCAATGCTAACAAAAAAAAAGTTGATGCACAAATGTTTTATGTAGCCAATTTTTTCGGATGCAGAATAGATTATGTAACCATTTTTTTATTTCAATGCTAATAAAAAGGAATTGTGTAATGCGTTATGCAGTCATTTTGTGGATTGCATACCAAGTTATGTAAATATTTTTGTAGCTGCATATAACAGATTATGCAATCATTTTTTGGTTAATTTCAGCCATAACAAAAAAAATTGTTGCATAATCCATATGTAATCATTTTCTCAGATGCATAACAGGTTATGCATCCATTTTTTCGGATGCATAACAGGTTATGGAACCATTTCTGCATAATAGGTTATACATACGAGAAATGGATGCATAACAGGTTATGCAACCATTTCCGAAGCTATATAACAGGTAATGCAACCATTTTTATAGCTGCATAATCCACTATAATAAAATAAATTTACATTCAATCACAAAAAAATGATAAGTCTTATATGAGATTACAATTAACTATAGCCAAACCCAAACAATGTCTTTCCTTATTTGTTGCAGGAACCCTTGATACATGATATCATATTCACTCATTATTATGGATTAACGTGGATCGATCAAGTTTTTCATGATAGGCATGCCAAATGATAAAACCATGATGAAAAAATGGAAAATACACGGGTTGTATATATTCTGCGGTGCAAAAACAACAAATATATCATTTTTACGAATTAAATAAAACTTGGGAATTCCGAAACTACATACCAAAATTCATAAAACACCAAGGTGACCAAATATAGCAGACAAAAACTCCAACCATAAGTTGAGATGTATAAAAACTCCGTATGGAACAAAATTGATACAAAACCCCCCAAATATTTTAAAGTAAGTAAATTACATCCATTTCATTCTAAAAGATAACAACACTACCCATATGTACTTTTTCTTTTTCTACTTATCTTCATTTTATGATTGACCAACAACACATTTGCCTCCTTATCTTCATTATCTACCAACACCAGCAACACCTCCTCCTCCTTCCTTACACCATCGTACCCACTATCATTTTCTGATCCTCCACCAGCGTCAGATCCGCGTCCTCCTTCTCCACCACCAGCACCACCTACATCTTCTCCAACTCCAATACAATCAAATCTCATTTCTAAACCACCTCCACCATCTCCACCTCCAATTTTACGACCTCTATCACTTATAAGGAAATAGTTAGGTAAACTCATTATATGTCCAGATCCTCTACCAACAACGCCTTCTCCTCCTCCTTCTATCCTCTAGAAATATCACCAACACCTCCAAATCATCATCGTCGAAAATCATCATCAAAAAATAATGATACATCATCATTGTCAAAACTAGGGTTTTGTATTGGTGAAATGTAAGAAAAATGATGAAACCAAATTTGGTTTCAACATAATCGTATTGTTTCACCATTAAACTTTGGTTTCATGATAAAAAGTAGGAAAAAATCAGATGAAACCAGATTTCGTTTCATCAAATTTTACAAAAACTACAACATTGAAACCAATTTTGTGTTGGTGAAAACAATAAGTTTTGTTGAAACCAAATTTGGTTTCATCTGATTTTTGCCTACTTTTTATCATGAAACCAAAGTTTAATGGTGAAACAATACGATTATGTTGAAACCAAATTTGGTTTATCTAAATTTTTCCTAGTTTATTCAATTTGGTGCATTTGGTTTCTTCGTTGAAGTTGTATTGGCGAAATGCAAATTTTATGTTGAAACCAATTTTGGTTTCATCATTTTTCTGCCTAATTAAATGTGGTAGTTTAGAAAGATTAAATCAAATGGGGTTTTTGTGATAATTTGATTTATTGGATTTTTTGTATATAGACAAGAAATAACCCGTGTCGTAACGGCACGGCATGAGACGTAATAATTTTAGGTCATTATGATTTAAATAAATACTACAAACTATGATAAGACTTATTTTGACCTATTAGAACTTGTAGTGATGAAAAATTAGATACTTATCGCCCAAATAATTATAAGTTCGGTTATACTTATAATTGATTAACATAATAATTTTTGATAAAAATATAATCTTTGATATTGTTTTGTGTTGTATTCGGACCATTATGCTAAATCTTCATCGATATTTGCAATCATTCCTGGATGAAAATATAACACCATGCTAGAGATTTGCAACACCAGGATTTGGTGATAGTACTTATGGGTTAGTAATTGAAGGTTTAGATGATAATGATTAATCGTGTTGTTATGGAGGAAAATACAATTACGATCAAGAAGATAATTTTTTTTTAGTAAATGCAGAGGAAAAAAGAAACCACCCAAAAAGTCAGGGAGGTATATGAAAAGACTGAGGTTTCTGTGTCAGTGTTGCTTTAATAAGGAAAAATGCGACTCCAAACTAGATTGTTGTCCCATTTGCAAGGCTGCAAAGAATTCAAGCTTGCTAGTCTACATGTCCCAGCTAGGTCAATTATAAGCTTTAAAATTTATTTATTTTTTCACTAAAATTAAAATTAGCCCTATGAAAAGTTTTGGTGATTCATTAGTTGGGCAGATCTCAACTGTATGTATTTTCGATTGTTTCCAAAAAAATTAAACGACTCAAATGAAAATGAATTTAATGTATTTTTAACATAATATTCTTTGTTCTTTGCAGGTTTCAAAGCAGAACTAAGGGTTTTTCATGTTGTAATCGTAAATGTTCTAATGTTAATTATTTATTCTTTATAGGTTGATGAAGGTGGGCTAATTCGATTTTAAAGAGCTATGAGTTGATTTATTTTTTATTTTTGAGTGTAAAAATATGAGTTTACATAGTTGTAGCATTTAATTGGTAAAGATTTTTTTTGTTGGCACATTAATCTTTTTAATTGGTGAGGAACTAATTATGAGGGTTATCAATGCATATAACCATAATTGAAGGAGGTTAAAAATCCTACATTCATTGCAAAATAGAAGGATTTTTTGAGCCTTAGACGATCGCGAAAAAGCGGGGGTCTAACAACCACACCCAATATTTCTGTAGGAAATCTGTATGGACTAACTCAAATATAATTCCAAGAGACTCAACTAGACAATCAAACTCAAACAAGGAAAATATATCCAAGAGTTATATCTATGTTTCTCAATGTAATCAGCAAATCAAATAGATAGAAATCCGCGAGCCTGATTATTATGAGAAACAACTTGAACGGTACCAAAGACCAATGTTCAAGTGTCAATCAATTTCAATCAACAACCAAAGGTTGGATTTACCAATTGATTGAACTACGCACAACCTGTGATATTTCAATTATATAAACAAATATAATGCGGAAAAGAAATAACACAGACACCAGAAGTTTTGTTAATGAGGAAACTGCAAATGTAAAAAAAAACCCGGGACCTAGTCCAGATTTGAACACCACACTGTATTAAGCCGCTACAGACTCTAGCCTACTACAAGTTAACTTCGGACTGGAATGCAGTTGAGCACTAACCAATTTCACACTGATTAAGGTACTGTTGCTTTCCTTACGCCTCTGAATCCCAGCAGGACTCTACGCACTTGATTACCTTAGCTGATCTCACCCACAACTAAGAGTTACTACGACCCAAAGTCGAAGACTTGATAAACAAATCTTTCTCCCACAGAAAAGTCTATTCTGATAGATAAATCTGTCTCCCACATAAATACCTATGAAGTTTTTGTTCCGTCTTTTGATAAATCAAGGTGAACAGGAACCAATTGATAATCCGGTCTTATATTCCCGAAGAATAGCCTAGAAATATCAATCACCTCACAATAACTTAACTATATGGTAGTAAAACAAGTTACTGTGGAATCACAAAGAATGAGACGAAGAGCTTTGTGATTACTTTTTATATCTTACCTATCGGAGATAAATCTCGAGCAAATCTTAGAGAAGATAGTACTCAATACGATAGAACAAGTAAGATCAGAACACGCAACTACAGAGAAAATAGTTGGGTCTGGCTTTAGAATCCCAATGAAGTCTTTAAGTCGTTAACCTATAATGGTTTTAGGAAAAACCTAACCTAGGTTAAAGGAGAATTGACTCTAGTCGTAACTAGTATCACACAGGAGGTGTTGGGATTAGGTTTCCTAGTTGCTAGAATTCTCCCTTATATAGTCTTCAAATCAGGGTTTGATAACTTTGTAACAAAGCAATCAATATTCACCGTTGGATGAAACCTGATTTAAGATTCAAGCTAATATCTTTACACCATTAGATGGTCTTAGCTTGTTATAAACAAATGAAATATACTTTCATTTAGATATGGGTAACCGTACCTAAACGTGTATATTGAGTTGGCTCAATAACAGTTAACCGAAGTTAGCCATATGAACACTTTTGTGTTAACCATGTTCATCTTAACACTTCTAGATCAAATGATAATCAAATGAATCTAATTGTGTTAATAATAGAGTTGTTCAATTATTTATATTCTCATAGAAGTATACAAGACACAATTGAAGCAAAATCGGATTGATTAGAAAGAATCAGTTCATGAACATTTTAGCCACGGTTTGCAAAGATTGCATTCCTTAATATATAAATGTATTTGTTCATGAGTATGAAAACATACTTATCCGATTTTAGAACTTAACCACATAAGTTTGCAAACGGGTACACAAACTTAAGTTCTAGACTTAATCCTTTCTGACAGTTCGCAAACGGGTATGCATACTGTCGTTCCAGACTGAACTCAGGTGAATAAGTTTGCAAACGGGTACGCAAACTTAGTTCCCGGACCTGAATCACTTTTACAACAGTTTGCATAGGGTATGCATACTGTGCAATATCCATACAATGATTAATTGTTCTAAACTCCCATTTCAATCATTGAAACATTCTTAGAAGACGACAATAGCCGTCTCACACAAACTATTAGCTTATAAGCAATTTTCAAGTGATCGAATGATCAATACGAAACATTCCGAGTCCACATCAAATGACTGTCTCATACAAATCATGTAAGATGTTACCAGGTGATTTTCACATGATTATCTTTTGAATTTCGTCAAGAATAATGATGAACGTACGTAGTTAAAGCAAAAAGCTTTCCAACACATATTTCGAGAAAGATATAAGCGAGTTAAACTTAGCTCGAAATATCAAATTTGTATAATGTAAAGTTTATATAGCCATACGACTTTGTCTCAATAGGAGATGGAATAGAATAGACTTCTGAGTGATAGATGAGTTAAGGTCTCCACATACCTTTTGTTGATGAAGTTCCACAAGCTCCCCTTAGTAGTTCTTCGTCTTCAATCGATGAACGTCGTGAAGTCTAAAGCTCAACTACACATTCTATCTTAATCCGAGACATAGCTATAAGTAGACTAGAAATCAAAACTTATAGTTTTGACAACTAAACTTGACAAACAAGCTTGAGATAACAACGCTTGCGAGTTCGACCGAGCAGTGCTCTAACAGATCGGATAACATTTTCAGAGAAAAACGTTGCATCCAACCATTCTAGTCTCATCCCATCCATAGACATCCGGTGGGTGTGAGATTTGTAACCTCCTTCTGTCATATATATATATTGATTAGATCATAAACTACAAATTAAATGTGAAAATAAATAGATGGAGATCATTATTTATATTTTTGCACTTATAAATATATATAGATATTATTATGTAAACAAATTAGCCATCTTCGATCAACCTATAAATTTTATAAGCATTAAAAAAATATCATAAAACAAATAATGAGATAACTAAAGCTAATAATCTTTATTTGTATTTTTTATCTTCCATATTTAGTTTTATTTATGATCTAATTACGAGGAAACTCAATTAACGCAAAGTCATAATGAAAGGTGGTTACAACTCTTACATATGTCGGATGTCTTTGGCTGGAATGAGACTGGGATTGTCGGATGCAACGTTTGTCTCTCAAAATGTTATCCGACCGTCGAAGGCTCAAAAACCCCTTCTGTTTTGTATTATAAATAGTGATACCTTTGGGGTTATAACTCACGGCTTGTTTCTATGAACCATATATGAAGATATAATACAAGAATTAGCGTGCTAACATAACTAGATCTCCTGGGATATGGTGACCAACCAACCATCAAATGCAGGACCATGAAAGGATTGATAAAAATATATATATATATCACATCATAGTAAACACATATCGCATTTTTCACCTACCAAACACAAACAGACAATCTTGAATGTACTAATTACAAATCATTCTAACACCTACCTTTACTATTTTTCACAATAAAGTTTCATTCTCTTCTTCTCTCGGTCTCAAGGTAACACTATAGTCTGGGTAATAGTTAGTACTTAATTTTTATTTTCCATCCAAACTGTAGAATTTATCTCTGAGAACCATAAAAACTACTTTGCAATGTCATCAGATGGGTTTCATTTCTAGCCCATCCCAACTTGTTTGGACAAATGACTTGGTTGTTGTTTTTGTAGGAATTTCAGCAAATCACAGGCATGCAACTATTGTTGTTAATATTTGGCTGTTAGAAAAGCACGCATACTCAACAAAAGAAATAAAAAAACAATGTTCAAAACATGTATCAAAATTGAGGGTTGAATTGCAATAAGATACAATTAGTAGATACGAACAAGAAACCAAATCACATCTAAAAATAGTATGAAACCGGAAAAAGAAATTGCATATCCAAATAAGACTAGTTGTCCTTCCCAATTACCAACAAAATCATAAGGAGACCTTTCATTTGCAACACAAAATATATGACTAAGCAAAAATTTACCTATCCAATCAATCTCGATAAAAAAAAAGGTCACAATAATAATTGGTACCAGAGAGTCAAAGAGAAAAATTTCTCTGCCAATTCTTTGGGTGAATCAATACCACTAAGATTAGATTATTATTAAGGTTGCACAAGAACCGGTCTGTAGTCCCTGTACCGGATTGGAACCGAAAAAACTGGACCGGAACTGAACCGGAACCGGAGTAAACGGTACAGGGACCAGGGCTGAAACTTGAGAACCGGAGTAGACCGGTACAGACACTGGTTCTGGGGGAGTACTGGCATGAACCGGACCAAAAGAACCGGTTAATATCATCCGTTGAGATCTTGGTTATTTTTAATCATATTCGTCCATCCTAGGTTTAGAGAATCCTATTATCTAATCTTCGAGTAACTCTTTTACTCTCATTTTTCTTCTTCGTTTTTTTTCTCTCTCTGAAGAGCAGCCTAATGCCCTTCACTCTTCATCTAATTTCTATGAACTGCGCTCACCATCATCATCAAGTCTTACTACACAAAAGGTAAATCGATTCTCTAATCTTTTCGATTTCCTTTTTGTTTCTGTTTTAAAACCAAACCCAAGAAATTGAAAACTATTTTAACAGTATCACATGATTAATCAACTAACCCTAATGTTTATACTCAAGCAGGAGAAGTGTTGAGGCTACCAATTTCTTCTTCGTCTCTCTATTAATCTATTACCGATACTTCGATTTGTTCGTCTCTCTATCAATCTATCACCAGTACTTTACTTATTCTTCTTCTTTTTCTTGTTCGATTTGTTTCAATCTTTGTAACTCTCATGGATTGATTTAGGGTTTGAGATTGATTGAGCAATCTATCTTATGGGTTCTATTTAATTTTGTCTAACTTTATCTTATGGGACCCATATACTAATGTTGCTAATGATGAATTGCTTAGAAATAGAACTGCCATCCTATAAATGCCTTGCTTGCTTAATCCATTAGTAGTTAAGTTATGCTGTAATTGTCCAGGTATGACATTGACTAACAATTTTAAGCTATCCATCTGAGCATGCTATCCTTACATGAACAACTAAATTAGAGAGTGGATTTAGAGTATTGACCAAAAAATGAACCTGGAACAATCCAAAGTTGATTTAGCTAGACATGCTTGAGCAATATCATTACTGTTAGAGCACTGCTCGGTCGAACTCGCAAGCGTTGCTATCTAAAGCTTGTTTGTCAATGTTAGTGATAAAAACTATAAGTCTTGATTTCTAGTCTACTTATAGTAATGTCTCAGACTAGGATAGATTGTGTAGTTGAGCATTAAACTTCACGGTGTTCATCAATTGAAGACGAAGAACTACTAAGGAGAGCTTGTGGAACTTCATCAAAAAAAGGTATGTGGACACTAAAACTCATCTATCACTTGGAAAGTCTATTTTTACTTTATCTCCTATATTCAGACAAAAGTCGTATTACTATATAGTTGTCAATTATACACATCTGAGATTTTGAGCTGAGTTTAACTCGCTTACATATTTCTCGGAATATGTGTTGGTAAGCTTTTCTTCAACCAAGTTTATCTTATATTCTTGACGAAAGTCAAAAGATGATCATGTGAAAATCGCCGAGTAACATCTAACATGGTTTGTGTTATACAATCATTTGGTGTAGACTTGGAATGTTTCTTTATGATTATTTCAATAACTTGAAAATTGTTGTGATGCTAATAGTGTGTGAAAACGGCTATTGTCATCCTCTAAGAAAGTTTCAATGATTGAAATAAGAGTTTAAAATACTTAACCATCATTGGATTATTAACATAGTGTGCATTCTTGCATGTATGTGATCCATGACCGGAACTAAAGTATGCATACCCGTATGCGTACTTATAGTTGTGAAATTCCGTGTACCAAGTACACATACCGGTACGCATACTTGCGTAAGTTATAGGTCCGGGAATTTCTGCTGAGATTGGGAAGTGTACTAAGTATGTGTACCCGTTTGCATACTGGCGAACCCAAACTCAGACCGGCTACTTAAGTATGCGTATCCGTTTGCATACTTGAGTGGTTAAAGTTATAAAATCGGTTGGCTCATGAACTAATACATTTATATATTAAGGAATGCATTCTTTGAGAACCGTGGCTATAATGTTCATGAATTGATTCGAGTGAATCAAACCGATTTTGCTTCAATTGTGGTCTTGTATACTTCTATAAGAATATAGCAATTGAACAACTCTTTAACTAGTTTCATTTGAGTCATTTGAACTAGTTATGGTTAAGATGAATAAGGTTGATATGAGAGTGTTCATATAGCTAACCTCGGTTAACTACGGTTGAGCTAACATGGTGTTCACGTTTAGGTACGGTTACTAAACCTAAATTAGGGTACATTTCATCTGTGTATAACAAGCTAAGTTCGATCTAACGGTTGAAAGATATTAGCCTGAATCTAATCAGGTTTTCATCTAACGGTGAATATTGAATGCTTTGTTACCAAGGTAACTTAGATTGCAAACCCTGATTTGAAAACTATATAAAGGAGAACTCTAGCAACTGGGAAAACTAATCCCCACACCTCCTGTATGATACTAGTTGTATAAGCTAGAGTCGATTCTCCTTTAACCCTATGTTTTTCCCGAAACCCTGTAGGTTAACGACTTAAAGACTTCATTGGGATTGTGAAGCCAGACCCAACTATTTTCTTTGTAGTTGCGTGATCTGATCTTGCTGTTTCTATCGTGCTTGAGTACTATATTCTCTAAGATTGGCTCGAGATTTAATCTCCGATAGGCAAGATAAAAAGTAGTCACAAACATCTTTGTCTCATCGTTTGTGATTCCACAAAATCTTGTTTCGCTACCATAAGATTAAGATTATTGTGAGGTGATTGATATTTCTAGACTGTTCTTCGGGAATATAAGTCCGGTATATTAATTGGTTCCTGTTCACCTTGATTTATCAAAAGACGGAACAAAACTCGTAGGTATTTCTGTGGGAGACAGATTTATCTATTCCAAAAGACTTTTCTGTGTAAGACATATTTTTTTATCAAGTCTTCGACTTTGGGTCGTAGCAACTCTTGGTTGTGGGTGAGATCAGCTAAGGAATCAAGTGCGTAGTATCCTGCCGGGATCAGAGACATAAGGAGCGCAATTGTACCTTGAATCAGTGTGAGATTGATTAGGGTTCAACTACAGTCTAGTCCGAAGTTCATTGGTAGTAGGCTAGTGTCTGTAACGGATTAATACAGTGTGGTATTCAAATCTGGACTAGGTCCCGGGGTTTTTCTGCATTTGCGGTTTTCCTCGTTAACAAAATTCTAGTGTCTATGTTATTTCTTTTTCGCATCATATTTTGTTATATAATTGAAATATCACAGGTTGTGAATTGAATCCATCAATTGGGAAATCCAACTTTTGGTTGTTGATTGAAATTGATTGATCCTTGAACATTGGTCTTTGGTACCGTTCAAGTTATTTCTCTTATATTCAATCGGGCTCGCAAATTCCTATTTGCTGATTGCAGATTGAATTGAGAGATAGAGATATAAAACTCTTTGATATTCTTTTCTCTTGATTGAGTCTAACTGTCTAGTTGATTCTCTTGAAAGTATATTGGAGTTTGTCTATTCAGATTGCCAAACGAAATATTGGGTGTGGTTGTTAGACCCCCGCTTTTTCAATTGGTATCAGATCAGGCAAACACGTTTAAGACCTCATAAGTCTGTGTTTGTAGCAATCTGATTATTATGGACGAGTCTATCTCTAATAACGTACCAGGTCAGAAATAACCAGATGATTTTCAAAGATTGAATTCACCTGAGAGAACTGTCACATCTGAGTCAATATCTAAACATTCTCCGAATGTAGAAACTGTTGATTGGGAAACACGCCTAGTAGATCAGTTGGATGAACTTTCTGATGAAGGTAATTCATATATTGATATAGATGTTGATGAGGAAGTCTCAGTGTATGTTAAGTTTTTGGATTCGTTGAAAATTAAGAAGATTACAACTTCTCATTTCACAACTCTTCTGACTCCTCTCTGTCGTGAAAACAAGAAATTGAAAAGGATTTACGGAGGTCTTTATGGTTGGAATCGCTCTTGCGAATCGATCCTCAAAGATTCCGAGGAAAACCTGAGTAGAAAGTCACTTGAATGTGATAATGTTTATCAAAAATACTTCTTGTTGGAAAAGAAACTAATAGAAACTGAAGCAAGGATTAACTCTCAGCAAACAAGTTTTGATGTCAGAGAAAACGCTTTTCTCACTCGAGAAAAACGTCTTGAGTCTAATTTAGCTGCTGCTCTTGATAAAATGAAGATGTTGGAAGATGACTTGAAAAAGTTCAATACTAGTTCAAGCAAATTAACCATTATGCTAGGAGCAAGTAAAAATCATCGTGATACAGGAGGATTGGGCTATAAGGGAATAGATGCTCCAAGTATTAGCAAAGAGGTAAAATTTGTCAAGGCTAGTGATTCTTCTCAACAAAGGGTTTCCACTGATGGAAAAAGTAAAATACCTTCACCGACAGTTAAGGTTCAAAAGAGCAAAGTATATCAACCTCCAAAGTCAGCACACACGGATCGAGGTAAGAACATTCCTTATGTTTGCCACTATTGCGGAAATAAAGGTCACTTGGAAAGAAGATGTCGTTTCCGTATAAGAAATGAGAAACTTCATGATGTTCTTGTTTAAGCATCACAAGAAGTTGTGAAACCAAGATCATATGTGAAGAATAATCCCCTTAACGTTACAGGTTGTAACTGTCCAACCTTTAGGCAAAGGAATCAGTGTTGTGATAAACCTATATTTGCCTATAAACGTCATATGAATCCTTTTCACAATCGTAATGATTATCAAAAGGATAACTTCGTAAAGACGAAGACAAGATCCGATGCTCCCAATTGGAGAAAGACTAACTTGCAAAAGAATAGTCAATCCAATTCTCTTCCAAGAATTCTAGAAGATAGTAATGGGAAGAAGGTTCCGGTTGTTCCTAAACGCACTCAGAAGTGGATATCAAAGAAATTCAATGATGTTTTGAGTGTGAAAAGGAATGATCTCCCAGAAATTTCCATGACTATGGAGAAGGCGGTATCCATGATGTTGGAACTTAAAAAGTTCTTTGGAAAGATGGATTTGGATGTGAAAAGTTCTAAAAGCGATCTCTTTCATGATAATCCAAAAGTCACTTGTGGTGAGCAATACATTGTTCACCTCAACACAACTTGATTGTGTTGTAAGTGCATCCTCACCAAGGAATGCCCTGCTATGTATACGGTGAGGGAAGCACGAGAATTGGGGCGTACATGTTGCGTTAGGTACGATTTTGAATCTTTGGTAAGGCTGTAGATTTCAATTGGATTCTTCTAAAAGGTATGTCTATAAACTTGAGAAAGATTTGTGTTTTTATCATTTGCTTAGAGTACTTATAATGATCCATGTACCTTGCTTATCGTTTATTTCTACCTAACTTGATTTGTGTTTAAGGTTCTTAAATGTTTAGGTTTGAAAATAGCAGCTCGGGATGTTTGGACTTCATGGTACACATACCATCATTTAAAATCAACATCCAGGGGTTTTAGTACGCATACCCGTTTGCATACTACTCCAGGTCACGAAAATTCGTTTGCAAACCCGTATGCATACTGGCCTGTAGATGTCGATTTTCGGTAAACTTATTTTGGCCGTAACTTCTTCGACCGAACTCGGAATGACCTCATTCTTTTTGCATTCTCTTCCTATTTGAATTCTATTAAGAATGGAGATGATAATTCCTGAATTTTGAAGAGTTAAGATTGGTATTTGTCCCGACTCTTGTTTTTGAGTGTTTTGCTCCGTTTCGTCGCTCTTGTTCCACTTCTCTCGGACTTGGGCACTTGGATTCTTGGAGTAATTCTATTCTAAGCTCATTTGTAGCTTTTACAAAAATGTTGTTGGTGAATCACAAAGAAGGAAGTTCAAGAATGGGCAGTAGTACGTATTGCTATGGGATTCTTGAATGTTCACAATCATCTTTTGTGAACTATGGTGCATGGTCGATAATGACTTTGTATGTTATTCTTTGTAAAGAAAATATTTTTATACGCCTTTGGTAGCTATTCTTGGTGTAAATCCGTGAGAAAAAGATTGATTCTGCCCTCTAAGGACAATTCATCTTGTATGTGCATTACGAGTTTGTCTTGATGTCTAGGAAACTTCTTATGAGAATTTATTCTTGTGTTTTAAGAAGGATAACTAGGGTTTGGAATAGCCATTATTGTGAGTACACATAGCTATTTCCAACGATCTTCATCTTGCAATGTTTTTAGATATATTTATTTAAATTCTAAAGTTTATTTGGAAGATGATTTTGCAATATTAATCTTTATGGTTTCATATATTGCAACTTGTTATGGGATATGTGTGTTTGCGTCCGTGAACTATGATTGTCCCATATATGTCAAAAGTTAAGTCTTTCACATGTCTTTATGCAAATATTGATAAAAGATTGAATGAACTTTTGACAAACAAAAGTTAAGCCTATTATGTCATTATGCAAATATTGATGGAAGATAGGATGAACTTTTGTTTACAATGATTAAGTCTATTATATGTCATTGTAAAAATATTAATGAAAAATAGAATGAATCTTTGATTATTCCGCAATATTGGTCTTTCCCTGATCCACATCTTTGTGCATATACTGTGTTTCTCCGTAAGTTTTCTTATGTTGAGCATGACCAATTGAATTGATCATTTTCCTTGTGGTTAATTCAATTAAGATTTTTGGATACAAATTCATATTCTTATGTGATTTGTTAATATCCAAAGAAATCCTTCTTTTCATGTAAAAGTAAGGTCGCTCTTGTTGTTCTTTCGGGAATGACATTTTATGAGGGAGAGTTCTTAATTGAACTTGTGCTTAATTGCCAAATCTCTGTGGGGAGTGCGGCTATGGAATATTGTATGGGTTATCTTGTATCTTTATAAACTCCTTGATGAATGCATTTAGTTTCGGCTATTTGATGGCATCTAAACAAGTTGGTATGTTGTTCTCTTTTGGTCATGAAGTATCTCTATGAAAATTTCATGAGGATCCCACTAGTTTTCGTACCTTTGCCAATTTATATTGACAAAAAGGGGGAGAATTAATGTATAGTTCACACTACAAATACATATGGTTTACGGATCATTATGTAAGGGGGAGTGGTTTTCATGTTGAGATGAAGTATTGACTAAGGGGGAGTGATACATATCACCATAGTATTGTTGTCAAAGTTGTGATACAATTGGACTTTGATGTTGTATAATGATACTATGACACTGTATAACAATGATTGAGAGAAACTGTTTTCTCATTGTTGTAGCTACGGATCTTCAACAACAATGATGCGGAATTGAACACATTTGGAATCATCGGAGTACTTGGAAGTGACGAAGATTTCGAGTAATGTTGAAGAATCAAGGAGATCAAGCATTTGGATGATAAAGCTACAAAGTTTATTTATTTTGTAATCCATATGTATTGATAGTTTTGTCACTAAAATTGACAAAGGGGGAGATTGTTAGAGCACTGCTCGGTCGAACTCGCAAACGTTGTTATCTCAAGCTTGTTTGTCAATGTTAGTGATCAAAACTATAAGTCTTGATTTCTAGTCTACTTATAGTAATGTCTCGGTCTAGGATAGATTGTGTAGTTGAGCATTAGACTTCACGGCATTCATCAATTGAAGACGAAGAATTACTAAGGCGAACTTGTGGAACTTCATCAACAAATGGTATGTGGAGACTAAAACTCATCTATCACTTGGAAAGTCTATTTCTACTCTATCTCCTATATTGAGACAAAAGTCGTATTACTATATAGTTGTCGATTATACACATTTGAGATTTCGAGCTGAGTTTAACTCGCTTACATATTTCTAGTAATATGTGTTGGTAAGCTTTCGCTTCAACCAAGTTCATTTTATATTCTTGACGAAAGTCAAAAGATGATCATGTGAAAATCGCCGAGTAACATCTAACATGGTTTGTGTGATATAATCATTTGGTGTAGACTTGGAATGTTTCGTTATGATTATTTCAATAACTTGAAAATTGCTTTGATTCTAATAGTGTGTGAAAACGGCTATTGTCATCCTCTAAGAAAGTTTCAATGATTGAAATAAGAGTTTAGTATACTTAACCATCATTGGATTATAAACATAGTGTGCATTCTTGCATGTATGTGATCCATGACCGGAACTAAAGTATGCATACCCGTATGCGTACTTGTAGTTATGAAATTCCGTGTACGAAGTACACATACCGGTACGCATACTTGCGTAAGGTATAGGTCCGGGAATTTCTGCTAGGATTTGGAAGTGTACTAAGTATGCATACCCGTTTCCATACTGGCGTACCCAAACTCAGACCGGCTACTTAAGTATGCGTACCCGTTTGCATACTTGAGTGTGTTAGAACATTGCTCGGTCGAACTCGCAAGCGTTGCTATCTCAAGCTTGTTGTCAAGTTTAGTTGCCAAAACTATAAGTCTTGATTTCTGGTCTACTTATAGCTAATTCTCGGACTAGGATAGAAAGTGTAGTTGGGCTCTAGACTCCACGACGTTCATCATACAAAGACGAAGAACTACTCAAGGAACTGGTGGAACTTTATCGACTAAAAGGTATGTGGAGACTTGAACTTATCTATCACTCAAAAAAGTCTATCTACTTTATCTCCTATCTTGAGACAAAAGTCGTATTGCTATATAGACTTCGATTATACACATTTGCTATTTCTAGCCGAGTTTATCTCGCTTATCTATTTCTCGAAATATTTGTTGGTAAGCTTTCGCTTTATCCAAGTTCATCTTTACAAGTGACGAAAGTCATGTTGATTATTTCAATATCTTGAAAATCGCTTTGATGAAAAATAGTGTGTGAATAACCTCTATTTAACATCCTCTAAGAATGTTTCAATGATTGAAATGAGAGTTTAGAATATATAACCTTGAATAGATATAAACATTGTATGTGAACTCATACGTGTGTAAGTCCAAAATCCTTGAACCAAAGTATGCGTACTTTGCTGCTCAGGATAACCGAAACTAAAGTCCGCGTACCTGTACGCATACTGCTGGAAGTTCACGTCCCGTGAATTTCTGCTGGAGTTTGTGAACTGAAAACAAACTCAATCCGGGTACTTAAGTATGCGTACCGGTATGCGTACTTGAGTGGGTTATTTTCTAAAAACAGTTTATTCGTGAATTTAAACTTATATAAACTAAGGAATGCATATTTGCAAGCCGTGGCTATAAAGTTCATGAATCGATTCGAGTGAATCAAAATCGTTTTTGCTTCGATTGTGTCTTATATACTTCTATGAGATCTAAGCAATTGAACAACTTTCTAACTAGTTCTTTTGAGTCATTTAAACTAGTTATGGTGAAGATGAATATGGTTGATATGAAAGTGCTCATATGGCTTACCATTTGGTTAACTACCGTTGAACCAACTAAGTGTACACGTTTAGGTACGGTTACAAAAACCTAAATGAATGTGCATTTCATTTGTGTATAACAAGCTAAGTTCGATCTAACGGTTGAAAGATATTAGCTTGAATCTAATCAGGTTTTCATCTAACGGTGAATATTGAATGCTTTGTTACCAAGGTAACTTAGATTGCAAACCCTGATTTGGAGCCTATATAAAGGTGAACTCTAGCAATTGGGAAACCTAAGCCCAACACCTCTTGTGTGATACTAGTTGTATAAGCTAGAGTCGATTCTCCTTTAACCTTAGGTTTCTACCGAGACCCTGTAGGTTAACGACTTGAAGACTTCATTGGGATTATGAAGCCATACCCAACTATTTTCTCTGTAGTTGCGTGATCTGATCTTGTTGTTTCTATCATGATTGAGTGCAATCGTAAGATTTGCTTAAGATTAATTTCTCCGATAGGCAAGATAGAAAAGTAGTCACAAACATCTTCGTCTCATCGTTTGTGATTCCGCAATATCTTGTTTTGTTAGTCGATTAAGATTATTGTGAGGTGATTGATAATTCAAGGCTGTTCTTCGGGAATATAAGTCTGGGTTATCGATTGGTTCCTGTTCACCTTGATTTATCAAAATACGAAACAAAACTTGTAGGTATTTTTGTGGGAGACAGATTTATCTATTCCTGTAGACTTTTCTGTGTGATAAAAATTTGTTTATTAAAGTCTTCGACTTTGGGTCGTAGCAACTCTTAGTTGTGGGTGAGATCATCTTAGGGAATCAAGTGCGTAGTGTCCTGCTGGGATCAGAGACATAAGGAGCGAAACTGTACCTTGGATCAGTGTGAGATTGATTGGGGTTCAACTACAGTCCAGACCGAAGTTAGTTTGTAGTAGGCTAGTGTATGTAGCGGCTTAATACAGTGTGTGTTCAATCTTGTCTAGGTCCCGGGGGTTTTCTGCATTTGCGGTTTCCTCGTTAACAAAACTTCTGGTGTCTGTGTAATTTCTTTTTCGCATTATATTTTGTTATATAATTAAAATATCACAGGTTGTGCGTTGAATCAATCAATTTGTAAATCCGACCTTTGGTTGTTGATTGAAATTGATTGATACTTGAACATTGGTCTTTGGTACCGTTCAAGTTAATTTCTCTTGTATTCAATTAAACTCGCAGATTTCTATTTGCTTGAGTAAGTATTAAATCTAGAAATTGAGATATAACTCTTTGATATACTTTTTATTAAGATTGAGACTGACTGTCTAGTTGATTCTCTTAAAAGTATATTGGAGTTAGTCCATACAGATTGCTAAGCGAATTATTGGGTGAGGTTGTTGTACCCCCACTTTTTCAGAGTGGTTAAACTTCTAAAAGCGGTTGGCTTATATGAGAATATAGCAATTGAAGCGAGTGAATCAAACCGATTTTGCTTCAATTGTGTTCTTGTATACTTCTATGAGAATATAGCAATTGAAGAACTCTTTAACTAGTTTCATTTAAGTCATTTGAACTAGTTATGGTTAAGATGAATAAGGTTGATATGAGAGTGTTCATATAGCTAACCTCGGTTAACTACGGTTGAGCCAACATGGTGTACACGTTTAGGTACGGTTACTGAACCTAAATGAGGGTACATTTCATTTGTGTATAACAAGCTAAGTTCGATCTAACGGTTGAAAGATATTAGCTTGAATCTAATCAGGTTTTCATTTAACGGTGAATATTGAATGCTTTGTTACCAAGGTAACTTAGATTGAAAACCCTGATTTGAAAACTATATAAAGGAGAACTCTAGCAACTGGGAAAACTAATCCCCACACCTCCTGTGTGATACTAGTTGTATAAGCTAGAGTCGATTCTCCTTTAACCTTAGGTTTTTCATGAAACCCTGTAGGTTAACGACTTAAAGACTTCATTGGGACTGTGAAGCCAGACCCAACTATTTTCTATGTAGTTGCGTGATCTGATCTTTTTGTTTCTATCATGTTTGAGTACTATCTTCTCTAAGATTGGGTCGAGATTTAATCTTCGATAGGCAAGATAAAACGTATTCACAAACATCTTCGTCTCATCGTTTGTGATTCTAAAATATCTTGTTTCGCTACCATACGATTAAGATTATTGTGAGGTGATTGATATTTCTAGACTGTTATTCGGGAATATAAGTCTTGTATATCAATTGGTTCCTGTTCACCTTGATTTATCAAAAGACGGAACAAAACTCGTAGGTATTTCTGTGGGAGACATATTTATCTATTCCAATATACTTTTCTGTATGAGACAGATTTATTTATCAAGTCTTCGACTTTGGGTCGTAGCAACTCTTGGTTGTGGGTGAGATCAGCTAAGGGAATCAAGTGTGTAGTTTCCTGCTGGGATCAGAGACGTAAGGAGCGCAACTGTACCTTGAATCAGTGTGAGATTGATTAGGGTTCAACTATAGTCCAGTCTGAAGTTCATTGGTAGTAGGCTAGTGTCTGTAGCGGCTTAATACAGTATGGTGTTAAAATATGGACTAGGTCCCGGGGGTTTTCTCCATTTGCGGTTTTCCTCGTTAACAAAATTCTGGTGTCTGTGTTATTTCTTTTCCGCATTATATTTTGTTATATAATTGATTGATCCTTGAACATTGGTCTTTGGTACTAGAAGATCGTTAAATCGATCAATTGGGAAATCCAACCTTTGGTTGTTGATTGAAATTGATTGATCCTTGAACATTGGTCTTTGGTACCGTTCAAGTTATTTCTCTTATATTCAATTAGGCTCGCAAATTCCTATTTGCTGATTGCAGATTGAATTGAGAGATAGAGATATAAAACTCTTTGATATACTTTTCTCTAGATTGAGTCTAACTGTCTAGTTGATTCTCTTGAAAGTATATTGGAGTTTGTCTATTCAGATTGCCAAACGAAATATTGGGTAGACCCCAGCTTTTTCAATTACTAAGTTGATTTTTATATCATTTTCAGTTCAGTCTCTTACTGTATGAATTTGATGTTGTTTATTTAGCCTGTGGAGGCTATCAGTTAGTCAATGGTGTATTGTTTTTTCTAGTGCTGAAAGGCATACTTGAGCAATATCATTACTACGAAGAAAAAATGGTCACCCTAGTCTATTGAAGTTAGAAATTTTAATTTTCATGGATTGAATTAGAAAGCTGTAAACCTTATTACTAGCGGTCTCGCTTTCTTGCAATACTCCCCTCTTTAAAAACCGAAGAAGGTTTTATCTTTTATGCCTCTGATTTGATAAAAGCATGCATCTGAAGTTTGTCAACCTGACTTGATTTGTAGTTTCGTTTAACGGAGTGTGACCTACAAACCTTATTACTCATGCTTTGGATGTGCAACACGCTCGATTTTATGTTTCTAGAAGACTATCATGAACTATGCTAGATTACTATGTCCTTAAATGATAAATGAATGTACTGAACTATGTACTGAACTACTGATACTATGTCCTTAAATGAAGCACTACACTGTCAGTATGACATCTAATTCCATTTGTGAAGATTCTTTTATCATTTGCACTACACTGTCATTAATGTGGGCTATTTAGCTGCTGGGGATTATGATTTAACGGACAAATAAGGTTAAATAACTTATGTATTTGCTTGCTATTTGTGGTTGTAATACACACAAGTAACAGGTTGTGCTATCACTGGCCCTATTGGGAAGGAATGTGCAGATTTGTGGCCTAGGATTGCAAGTGCAGGCTGTGTAGCCATCCTTTTTTGTTTGAGAAGTCCCCCATCCTTTTTTGTTGCCTGTTACAGATATATTGGGTGCTTTGCAAGATGATTGCATTTCATTTCTTGTCGTAGACAGACTTATGGAAATGTTGTTTTTAGTACTTTGTAATGTTGAACATTGAACTTAAGTATGTAACAAAATTGACTTACGGAAATGTTGAATTTAAGTATGTAATAAAATGAACTTATTTTGTAATGTTGAACATTGAACTGATGGAAATGTTCTTTTTAGTATATTGTAAATTTGTAATGTTTTTCAGGTAAAAACCTGGTACCGGTCTTGTACTGGACCGGTCTTATAGGTACATGTCCAGGTACAGGGACCGGTTCCATAAGAAACCCGGACCGTACCGGCCCTTGTGCAGCTTAATTATTATCCAAAACTAACAATAAACCCTAACTTTAACTGAAGCATTAATTAGATCAAATTCATCATCCAATCAAAATGATAAAGAAAAAAAAAGCTAAGATAATAAATATAAATTGAGTTTCAAATTCATCACAAATTCAAGAAATCTATTATAATTCAACTTTTCTATTTGAAAATGAAATTTGACCTGAAAGTGTTATGAAGAAGACGAAGACCACAATATGCCAAGCATGAACAGATCTAAAGAAAAATCAAAATTGACCCAGATGGAACAACAAATCAGAAAACGAACTTGGAAACTCACCTCGAAATTGCACAGCCGCATCCCATGTGAATATCTCGGATGTGCTTCAAAAACATTAACTGATAAAAAACAAACAGATCTAAGTAATCTAAAACCTAAAATCAAAGTCGAACAGAAAGAAGAAAAGCATAAAGGTTTGAGTGAAATTTTGAAAAAACAAAAACCCAGAGTAATTTCACTTGCATCAGCCGGTTCTGATCTAAGAATAAAATCCCGTCTCAATACCTCCTTATCTTCCCAAAAAGAAAAACAGAATTTTAGAAAATATGGGCCTGTAAAAAATTTGTTCAGGATAATGGGTGCGCGTGTGAGTTTTTCCGTCCGCGGGTTGAAGGACGAAAGAAAACTGAAAAATGAGTGTAACAGTAGTTGTTACTTTTGGATTTCGTAAAATCTCTATAAAAAATTTGGGCTTCCATTTGAAAATCAATTAGCAATTGGTAGGGTGACCCTTAGATGTTTAATTGTGTATAGAGGCTGGAGGTTTAGGCGACGTATAGGGCTGTTTGCGTATTTCATAAATTGTTACCTCTTTTTTTTTTTTTTTTCTTCTTCTTCTTCTTCTGCTCTCTCTCTCTCTCTGAAGGATATAAATTGATAATCATAAATGTATTTGGGCATCCTTAAAAAGATCTGTTCTTATTAGGGCGTGAAAAGCATTTTTGCTTTGCTTTTGGATCTACTTTTTTAGGTTTGTGCAATGCGGCTTTGATTCGGTGTCTTTCGAACTTTTTTAGATCATCGTGTTCAATTATGTGTTAAGCACTAAATCGTCACAAGAGCTGACTGGTGATTAATGGTCATCCAGATAATAACACACCTTTCTTAAGTAATTGTATATCTTATTTGACCTTTATTTTTGGTTTATCCACATGAAGTACATCCTTTCCAAATATGAGGTCATGGTCCTCATGGATGCTAGTTGATCTTCTTAATTCGGATAATGGAGTCGACGTACAAAAAAGCTTGACGTCTTGACATGATGAGCAAGGCGGAATTGATTCCAATAGTCTAAAGCCCCGTTTGAGATTGTTTTTTTTTCCAACCAAAAGTATTTTGTAACAATCTTTTACCAAAAATTGTGTTTGGTAAACAAAATTCAAAGTGCTTTTGGAGAGAAGCACTTTCATTTTAGGCCTGCTTTTAAAAGCTACTCAACACTAGCTTTTAAAAGCTGGAAAAGCAGAAGCTGTGGACCCACGTAATTTGGTTTAATTGATTGTAAATTTTGACCTTGTTATTTTATTATAAAGACAAGATTTACCCTGAAATATTGTACATTTATCATTATATTTCTAACTTTTATTTTATTTCTCTATTTTTTCATTTTTCATTTTAAAATAATAAATAATAATTACAATAATAATAGTTTTTTAAGCAAACCATAATCATAAAATTCTTGATTAAATAATAAGAATAATTATAAAATAAATAAATATTACTTATAATTTTATTAAATAGATTAGAATTAAAAATTGACAGTGCCCCGCGTCCCATGACAATAATGACATTGCCCTGCGTCCCACGTATTCTTTGGCAATCACATACTTTGATGTTGTTAAGAAGGAGATCCCTACAAAGTTCACCTTGTCTGCCCGTGATGTTAATTTATGGCAATGTAACAAGTTGGCTCATGCTCAAGATTATTTAAAGGCAATTCCCATCCAAGGGCTTAACCAATGCTTAGGGCCGAGACAGTCAGTGCTATCCTCTGCCATAGGCTTGGTATTCCCTTATTCGTGGAGAAATGTACGTGTCCTAGCTGTAACCGTGAAATGGATGTTTTTGGTGATCATGCTTTGCATTGTGCTAATGAAGTTGGGTTAAAATTCAGGCACGACCTGGTAAGAGATGTTTTGGCCGACATTTGTTACAAAGCAGGCGTGGCTGCTAGGAAAGAGGTGGCACTAGGCTTCTTGTCTGATGATAACACTGGCTTAAGACCTGCAGATTTAATGGTGTATAACTGGGATAATGGGAGCAATGTGTGTTTTGATGTCACTGGGGTCTCTCCTTTTGCGAGCGGTAGCAGGAATAACTTCACACCCGGTCATGCCATCACTCGCAAATGCAAGAAGTACTTGGAGAAATGCACTGAGCACGGTTACGGTTTTGGGGTTCTGGCCTTTTCCACTCTGGGTGAACTTGGTGATGATTTTATTGTCTTTTAAAGAGGTTGAAAAATCGTTTAGCTAGTCATGATGCTAGATCTAAGATTGGCAACATTCTTTTTAATCGTGTTGGTATTGCTATTCATAGGGGGGTGGGAGCTCAGCTTGTTGCTAGGCTCCCAATGAGTTTCTTGTGTAATAATTCTATTGATAATGAATAATAAAAGTTTTCATTAATTCAAAACTAATTTTTGAAATATGTCTATTTTAGTCATTAACTACATCACCAGCACTTTAAAATACTAGTTTACCAAACAAAATTTACAGTTTGTTAATTTCACAGTGTTTTTTAAATTATAGTTTACCAAACGTCGTGCCGATTTATTTCCACAGTACAGCACAACAACGCACAGCACAACACAACAGAAAAGCACTTTTCTAAAACTCACAGCAATACCAAACTAGCCTTAAACTCTAAACACTTTTTCGGGGTTATTTTCTTTTTATTATTTTTTTCATGGCCGAATATTAAAAAATGTAGAATCAGAATTTGTGAACTCGTTATACAGGGGATACTAATGTAAACGGAACTCGTTATATTGGGGGAAACTAATGTTAAAGAACCGGGATACCACCAATCCAAAGATCTAATGGTTAGACTCAAAGTTATTTTGTTTTATTTGGATTCCGTTTAGAATCGATACTTTTAGGAATCAGTACAAAATGACTTTATTCTTGAAATTGATTTAAGTTTGATATTTTTGGAGATATACTAGAGTTTACTATTGATATAAGTTTCACTCAAGGCAGGGAATCTCAGTAATGATAATACTGATAAATATATTACTTAAAGAATAAGGTAAAGTTTTACATAGGCAATAAAAACTCACTAATTTTATCTTTGGAAACGAAGATACTCTGGGATTAAGGTAGAGTTTACTTAAACCAGTAAATCTCATTAATGCATACATTTGTAACGAGTACAGTTGCTTAAAAGTCAATTAATATGTTTTTTTTATTTTGTGGGTGTGTTTTTGTTTTGTTTTGTTTTGTTTTGTTTTGTTGGTTTTTTTTTATTCCAAAAACCTCTTTTACAAGAAGAGACCTGTTACCTACAATTTCTTCCATAAGAAAAGAAAGAAAAATCTCCAATGCTGGCGATGTTATGTCTAATAATAACATAGCTTGAGAATCAAGCAAGTTGGTTTACGCGGAAACAATTTAGCTTTCAATCATATTATGAAAATATGAGAATTACATAGTAAACAACAATGTTACCATTTATGGTATTTGACGTAAGCTTGATTTCTAAGCAAACCTCTAGGGTTTCTCCACTATAAGCAGAAATCTTCTGTGAAAGTGAAGACTTGCACCACGTAATAAAGTGTATTTCTACCTTCTTCGGAATTCAGGTAAGCTAAGTACTCCAATGAAGAAAAGTGCACGTGCTCTATTCAAGGTAATGATAAAGCATTTATTTTGTATATGATTAGTGTATAGTAACACTCAAAGGTGTTCTCTTCAGTATACATGATAAACCTTAGAGTAGTTCTTAGGGAATCTAGTATATCTGGATCGTACCTGAATACATGTTAAATCAAGGAGATTTAATCTGAAGTATCGAGTATAAGAGTCTTGATTCATTGTTCTTAGTCAGACACATGAACCCGGTAAAATTGAATGTCTTAGACACTTTCCATATACTTGGTTGAATCTAAAAAAGCTACCTAAGTCGTATGGTTGGAGGTAGGGTAGAAATAGTCTTCTCGAAATACAGGGAAACAACTCTTATATACTAACGAGGTTAATGATAAGGAATCAATATATGTAGACCGAATAGAATGTAAGCGCATAAAAACTGTTGTACCGTAATAAATGGTTGTATGGTCCAACTCAGTTTAATTGAGGAGGGCGAAGTTTGATGGTAGTCGAGTTATAATTTTTTGATATTGTGAGTTCTTATTCTGGACTAGGTCTCAGGTTATTTTGCTGGTTAGTATTTCCTCATCGAAAAAATTAAAATCAAAGTTAAAGTTACATATCCAACGTTACGTATATTCCAAGATCTTCCTTTTTTCCTATAAGTTCATTCAAGGATAATTCTATAAGTTATATACACATAATTGACGATGTACGTATTCGATACCCTCAAAAAGATGAAACTCGAAAAGAATATAGGAGATGACTTAATCAATTGCGAATTTGGATATATTTATGATATCCTTTGTCCCATATAAAAATATTTTTCCTTCCAATATCGATTAAATAAAAATTTAAGTGATACATTGCTTTCTCCTGGGCTGTAACTTATTTGAAGTATAAGGTTTAAGCCAAGGAAAGCGTGAGCATGCAAAAACCTTCATGAAACCTTATTTGAAGTACATTCAAGTATCCTATGAAATGAAATTTCAAAGGAGACAAAAGATGAATGGATTTAGTGTTGAAGGTCTCCACCCAAAATGTAGAAGGTAAGCCATATTGCATTAGAAGACTCCCAGCACTATTAAGCAAATACCTTTGTTTAGCTTATGCAACTTCATTTTGTTCTGAGTACAAGTGAACTCATGATGAATTTCCTGAGAATCCAAAAAATATGAGAAAAGACTATGGAGAGTTCACCACCACCATCAGTTTTAATGGATTGAATCCTAAACTGAAGTAAATTTTCTATCAGAGCAGTGAATTTGATAAAGATATTTTTAAATTGAAGTAATTAAACATGGGAAAAATCCAACAGTATTTTGAACAGTCATGAATTACATTGACACGGTAACAACAACCACCAAACAAATGAACATGACAAGAATCCCATAAATCAATATGTAAAAGAGACAAAGGATGATAAGCAAAGTTACATGACACTTACATGGCAACTTCTTACTTCTACCTATCTTACAATCATTGTAATTAAAATTCAGGCTTGTTAGCTTCAAAAGACATATTTTGGCTTCTACGCACATTTTCTGTTTGAAATGATGGGTTTACCAAGTCTTTTATGAAGAATATCAGGAGTAGTGGCAGTGTATAAGACAAGATAGTTGGATTGATAATATTAATGTTATTGCTAGTGTGAATATTATCATTAAATTGAAATGGATAAAGACCATTCTTATGAGGCCCTTGGAAAATAATTTTCCCCGAGGACAAATCTTTCACTATAAAACCATGAGAATCGAAGTTCAATGCACAATTATTAATACTTGTGAATTTGTGAACATATAGTAAGTTATGTATTGACCTAGGCACCACTAGAATGTTATTCAACAGAAAGGAATGATCACTACCAGTAACTAGAGTAGATCCAGAGTTAGAAGTTGTACCTTGACCACTAGCAGTAGCAATTTGAGCATAGGGAAAAGATGAGTGAAAGATTCACCATCAATATTGATTTATTGAAATGCTCAAGAATCGGCATACAGGTCGAGTCATCATCACGAATAGTGGATGCAACTAACATAACATCAATATTTCTAGGTAGTTGCCTTCCTTGATAAATGAAATTAAGCCAATAAGTGCATTCCATAACAGTATGACCGAATCTTTGACATATTTGGCATTGTGTTAACACTAAAATCAGAGGAAGCATAACTAGGTGAAGATATATTGAAATAAGAAGGAAAACCTCTACCATCTGAACCCCCTAGACCTTTAAAAGAACCATAAGAATAACCTCTACCACTTCCACCAACATTTAAGTAATTAGATTGTTGAGCTCTCATAGCAACAAATGTTTTAGCTTGATTATCATATTTTTCAAAAGCATATCTCTAAGCGACAACTAACTATTCACTAAGTAACAAATTATGAAGTTCTTTGCTACAAACAGGAGTATTGTGAATTCTAATAGATGTAGCAAAAAAAAAACCCATGAGACAAAGCAGGTAACGTAATTACCACTTTTTCAGTATCACAAATTAGAGATTCGACTATCACAAGCTAATCTTGAAGTTTTTTTAATCAACAAGAAATGAAGGAAAATAATTGGTACCTAGACGAATTGTATGAAGTTTTGTACGCAATTGATTGGTACCTAAACATAAGTGGCAAAGATTCTTGAAAAATAATTTTCAATAATCCGCCGTAAACCAGAAGATATGGTAGCATTAACAACATAACCAATTACTGAATTAGAAATGGTCGATTGAGTCCACAACAATAAAGATAAATCTTCATTTTCCCAAGTCGTAAATAGTGGATTGATCATATTAGGATTGGCATTGCTTCAGCTATAGTGTATTTCTAAGGACAGAGATGAGATCCATCAAGAAATCGACTAAGTTGTAATTTTTTAAAAAGTAGAAGTATGAGAGCCTTATAAGTGAGAGAATTGGCATCCTTGAGTTTAACAAGGACGATATTAGCAAATGTGTTAAGTGGAAGTTTGGAATAGAAGGTGGATACATAAAAGCAGAAATTGAAACCAAATTGAATCGCATAAAGAGTGAAAACAAGTTGAAAATGAAATTAAACAACAAAATTTGAAGTAGATGGAGTTGACTAAATTAAGAGAAACAAACCTTAAATTTAGTAAGTAACATAGTTGATTATAATGAATTCGGAGAAACAAAAGTAGTTTTGAGATTGAGAAATTGAATCAAACAGAACAAATTTGAAGAAGACGACAATGTTGAACAAATAAGTTGCTAAGAAGAAGAAGAAAATTGGCAAAAGAAAAAGAAAGTAAAAAACCAGGATCCTGACCATTCTTGACGGAGGTTCTAAAACTGTTTTTATGACAAAATAAAAAACTCACAAAATCTCTAGACAAAGGAAACCTGCTGCTACCACTATTCAGGGTGCAATTGCTACTGCTCAGCAAGGAAAGACCTTGAAATCACCAGCAATAGAGAAATGTAAGGGAGCTGACCAGGTTTTTTCAAAAGCCCTCTTATTTTCTTACTCTTGGTATCTCCCTGATTTTAATTCTATTTTGCATAAGGATTTGGACTTGAAATTTTATGTTAAGACCCTAGTTTTACCTATTTTCTGTTATCCTACTATTTCTTATTTCTGGCAGTTTATTAGTATTTTATTCTGGAACTTCCAGGGATTAAGATCAAAATCTACTAGACAACAACTTAGGAAGCTTGTAAACTCTTATGAACCTAACATTGTCTTTTTGTCTGAAACTAAAATCCCAAATAAAAATGTTAAAGAAATTTTGTCTAAATCCTTGTTTTATAACATTGCTTGTCAAGCCCCGGTGGGTATTGCTGGAGGTGTTGTTGTTGCTTAGGATAACTTTATTAAACTAGATAGTACTTAAAAGGATGATAACCAAATAAATTTTAATATTTGGAATGAGAAAACTAAATCAAATATTGGGTTCTCACTTGCATGTATGGTATCCCTTATAAAGACTATATGAAAGATAATTCTTGGAAAATCGTGAACCATATGGGTCAAAACATGATCCATCCTTAGATCATTCTAGGGGATCTCAATGTTACCCTTCATCCTGATGAAAAGAGAGGTGGAAAGCCTGCGGATGGGGGTGAAATCAGGAAATTTAACACTGATTTCAACAACTTAGGATTACATGATTTAGGTTTCTTGGGTTTCCCTTTCATTTGGTCTAATCATCAATATGGTCCTAACCTTGTTGAAAAAAGGTTAGATAGGGGGATAGCGAATGTATCTTAGCTCACTCTTTTTCCCAATGCCTATGTAAAATATTTACCCCCTATAGGATCTGACCACTCCCCTATTTTTCTTAACACTGAAATCCCTGTTCACAAAGGTCATAAGCCTTTCAAGTATTTTGGTTTCTTTCAAGAAGAAACTTCCTGTAGAGATATTATCAAATCTTCTTGGGATACTAATTTTAATGGCTCACATGCTTATGTTTTAGCTAATAAACTTAGAATAGTTAGGAATGATGTTGGGAGATGGAATAGAAATGAATTTGGTAACATTCAGACTAAGTTGGCCTCTTTAAATCAAAACTTGGAAAACCTTTTAACCATACCAAACATCAGGCTGAATGACTCTAGTATACAATAAACTACAACTGATATTTGTAAACTTCAGGATTATGAATAGGAAACGCGGAAGGTCGAGGGTAATGGGAAATTTATTCAATTAGGGGACAAGAACACCCATTACTTTCACCAAAATGTTGTTAAGCGCCAAAGGAGGAACAACATAACTGGCCTCTATGATAGCAATAATAAGTGGATAGAAGGAAAAGATGAAATTGTTAATTGCTTGAATATTCACTTTGAAGCTTTACTTTCTACCTCTGCTCCTGTGCTTAATTATGATATCATACATCTTGTTCCGACTTCTATAACTGATGCTGAGAATGTTCAACTTATGATTTGTCCCACTATTGATGAAATTCATGGTGTTGTGTTTGGTATGCTTCCCAATTCTAGTCCTGGCCCAGATGGCTTTCCTGCTTGCTTTTTTCAAAAAAAAATGGTCTATTGTGAGCAGTGATATTGTTAAAACAGTCCAGTCTTTCTTTGATAGTGGTCACATGCTTACCCAACTAAACCAGACTCACATTTCTTCAATACCCAAGGTTCTTCATCCTTCTAGCCCTGGTGATTATAGACATATCAGCTTGTGTAACATTGTTTACAAAATTATCTTGATGGTCATTGCCAACATGTTAAAACCATTTCTTGATAGAATTATCTCCCCCTATCAGTCGGCTTTTATGAAGCAAAGGCTTATCTCAGACAACATTTTTATTGCTCATGAGATAATACATGCTATGAGGAAAAAGAAAAGAAAAATGATAACTATATGGGCCTCAAAATTGATATGTCAAAAGCGTTCGATAGGGTGGAGTGGGATTTCTTAATTGCTATACTAAAAATTAAAAAAAAAAAAAAAAGGTTTTTGTGATGGTTGGTGCAACCTCATTAGGCAATGCATTAGTACTAGTTCATATTTAATCCTTATAAATGGTGTGCCAGGTAAGAGTTTTAAGCCATCTAGAGGGCAGAGGCAGAGAGATCCTCTATCTCCCTACCACTTCATCCTTTGTATGGAATCTTTCTCGAGAACAAATGCTGAGTCAAATGGTCTCATTTCTGGTTTTTAAATTAATAGAAACTGTCATTCCATCAGCCACCTGCTTTTTGTGGATGACTGCCTAATTTTTACCAGGGCCTCCATCACTTAAAGAAAAACTCTTCTGAAAGTTCTTGAAGATTATGGTAAAACATCAGGTCAGATGATTAACTTTTTTAAATCTTTTTTTCACTCCGCATGTTAGTATAGCTTTGGTAGAAATATAATTGACATTATGAAGGTTACAAAAATTAGTCTGGAAGATAAATACCTAGGGGGGCCACTCTTCACCAATAAATCGAAGATTGCTTATTTTGAAAATCTATTAGATAAAATGGCTGGCAGAGTTAAAGGTTGGAATGGTCAAACCCTCTCCCCTCCGGGTAGAGGAGTGATGACAAAAGTTATTCTTGAATCTATTCCCGTGTATAGCATGACCACCTTTATTCTCCCCAAAATACTACCCAAAAGGATAATGTTATCATTAGAGACTTTTGGCGGGGAAAACATGATGGCAGAAAAGGTTTCTACATAAAGAACTGGAAGGGTATGTGCAACACTAAAGAGAAGGGCGGCAATGTCCTTAAGGACCTGAACCACTTTAATATATCTCTTATAGATAGAAATGGCTGGAGACTTTTCCACCAACCTCATTCCATGTACTCTAAAACTATGAAAGGGAAGTATTTCCCTAAAACCAATCCTTTCCATGCCACTTGGAATGAGAGATATTTTTAAGCTTGGAAAGGAGTGTATAAAGGTCTAATGCTGATAAAGTAAAATAGCATTTGGGAGATAGGGAATGGTAAAAGTGTGCACATATGGAAAGATAGATGGATCCTTGATTCAAAGGGCAATCCAATCTCTCTCAGTGGAGATGGAAGAGATAGTAGGTATCTTCTGGTCTCAAATCTTATGACTGACACTGGTTGGAATATTTAATCTCTTTAGCTCCTTTTTGATTGGAGTATTATTAGGAGAATACTAACAATTCATGTTAACAAGGAAAGTGAAGATATCTTGAGGTGGATGGATAATCCACGGGGCACATTTACTAGTAAATCATTATATGATATTCTGGACAAGAAAAAGCTTCAACAAAAAGATACTTTGGCTGAGAAAATTTGGGACATGAATGTCTTACCTAGAATCAAATTTTTCATCTGGAAAATGCAACAAAACATATTGCCTTTTAGTGGGCTTATTTATAGCTACATTCCACACGTTAACCCTATTTGTGTTTTGCGCAGGACACATGTTGAGACATGAAAACATTTACTAATGCAATGCAATTTTATTAGAGCTTCCTAGGCTCACTGCTCTCTAAATTTGAACGCGTCTACTTTAAACTTCACTACCCTGACCAACTGGTGCTCCTCCTGGTTTTCTAGAAACCACCCACAGACCCATTGGGTGATTGGGAAAACATAGTTGCGAATCTTTGTTGGTTTACCTGGAAAGCAAGATGTGATATAGATTTTCACGGGCTAGAACCCAACCCTAAAACCATTGCGATCCTCATTTTAAACCATCTGAATTCTTGTCTGAGATTTACTAACAGGGTCCCTACTAATACTTCCTTAAATATTGATGATAAATCCTCTCTGCACATATCATTTGCTCATATGTCTAACTTTAGCTCTCATACTAGACTAACAGGTGTAAGCGTGAAAATTTCAGGTCCCTCTGGAGAAACAATTGGAAGGAAAACTAGAGGGGTCAGAGTTCACAGCAGAGAAGAAGGAGACTGTCTAGCAGCTCAGGATGCTCTTCAGTGGGCTTCTCTTTTGAACTGCAGAACTTTTAATCTTTTAGGTACCAACAAAAACCTAAATAGCACTCTGCGAGACGGCCAATGCAAGATAGTTTGGCAGACAAATAAGATAGTCGACAACGTACTGTCCTCTTTACTTCTTTTTGAAAAGGTCTTTTTGTAAGGACGTTATGTCCAAAAATTTCAATGACCTTCGGCAACTTACTTTAATTGGTGTGAAAAACCAAAGTCCTCAAACTTGGAAGGCACAAAACATTTGTATGATTGTTAACATGCAGTAATCTATCTTTTCCTTATAAAATAAAATAAATAATAAAATAAAAATCTTGATGATACCATAGTGACATTGTAATTGAAAGAGAGAAAAATGGATATTGAACTCGCATTAACAGTCATTGAGTAACAATTAACCAAAGCACACATACGTGTTGATGACACGAGATAAGCAAACAAAAATAATTACTTGTTCACTTGTGTTGTTTGGGGTACGGTCACAGCTCATCAGGATCTCCTTCCCAACTCGAACAAACTGATAATTAGGTAAAACTCCTAAGAATGTTAAGAGTTGTCCTTGTCCTTAGATAGACCACTATACTCAGAAATAGTTTAAAACCGTACAGATAGATGGAGGTGGGCCCTGCCCTTACTGGATCTGCATGAAGCTAGTTTATGGGACTCATCATGTGGTTTTGGTATTGTCCAAATATTTGGTTCATGTAGAATTTGTATTCTTGCAACATATATGTTCATTTGTACAATTTTAAAATCGCACAGACACATGGGGTGGATTCCGGTTTTACCGGATCTATAAGGGCTGATTTATAGGGCCCGTCATGTGTCTACGCGGTTTTAATATTGTCCAAGTGCTCGTTTCATTTATATTTTTCATTTAATCAATTGCAAATTTGGAGAAATCTATGCCGTCCTTTGTGACATTCTTCCTTACAATATAGATTAAATTCTTCTTTCCATTATAGATTTAATCAAACTTTAGTGACACTTTAGGAGTACTGCCTGCGTGGGGCTGGTGACCGAGGGGGATATAGAAGGGGCATTTTAGATCCTAAAGTCGCGAGAGTGACCCTTGAACCATATGCAGATTTACTAGCTAGCTTACCTAGCTCAATCTCTCCTTTAATCGCATTATTATAAATCTCAATCTTAATTAAGGAGAAAGTTAGTCTAAAACAGTTCGATAAGTACATATGATTATCCGTAAAATTCAGTACATTGCTGAGTAGACTATACACCAGTACACGTATGTCTATTGAGCTTATTGACGGGTTGTGTCTGAACGAGTTTTCGCACCAAAAATCTGCATAATTGGCTGACAAATCGTGACCAAAAATATTCAAAAGCCGTTTAATTAGTTAAACTGTTAACCCCAACCGCACGAGAAAAGAAAACCAACTTTTCAATTAATTGGATAACTAAATCAGTATGATCCCATTCGGACCAATTAAATTCATTTGGTATATACTATGTGTCTGCGCCCATTGTGTTCTCACAGCTTTTCAAAAAATATAAAGCGTTCTCAATATATTCTTTTTCTGTTTCGATCGGCAAATATATTAATTGATAGCCTACCAAAGGTAGGAAAAGGAACAACGACGACGAATAAGCTGATTAGTACACCTTCACAGAGAAGTAAAGAGAAAAACGAAACCACTTACATCATGCTATGCCAAATTGCCAATACAGATAAAATGACCCAAGTAAACACCTCTCAGAGCTTCCACATTGCTGCACCAGATGTATGCCTGAAGCTTGACTTGAATGATAATTTGGTCCTTGGTGCTGATTTTGTTGTCGAAAGCAATTTCATTAATTCCTAACCTTCCGAACATGACCAAGTGCAATATATTCTTAAAATACGAACAAACATACCAGTGTGTTTTAATTTTTGAAGTGGAACATCCCTCTCATATATTCTCAAATCGAGTACACTAACAATTTTTTAGTATAATTAATAAATACTGTATGGATGCTAACAGAGCAATTTAATATGACATTTCAACACAAAAAGAAAAGTTAATAAAATAATGTTTTGTAAATGGCTATATATAGAGTTCGATCATCCAAACCATAACTCACAACAGGTTTTTTGAAAGAGAAAGAGTTGATACTTCTAATTTGTTAGCTACAGAGATACTAGTTGATTAGAATTAGAATTTGAATTCATGGCAGCAACTAGAGTGATCAAGTGTACCTTCTTATTCTTAGTTTTGATATTAACAGCAGCTATAAGATCTGAAACTCGACCGATTCATACTGAAGAAGTTGCGGTGAAGAATGACGTGTTATCGGCGTCAACTTCAACATCACCATCATCGGTTGTAGTTGGGTTGGTTAATGAACTAAGAAAAAGTATAGATACTGCTCAATATAAAGTTCACAGACTGAGCCCAGGAGGACCTGACCCTCAACATCATTAATCAAAGTTACTAGTGTATGTGTGTTAGACAAGTGCACGACCGCCTTAGGACAACAAGCTGAGAACGATCCCCAACAGCCACGCGATCTCCATCATATAGTTAATCACACTCTCTGAGCTGATCTTACTGGAAAAGATTTTGTTTTTCTTCTTTTTTTCTTGCTTGTTAATTGTTATTAAAGCTGTTCCTCCTTTAAGTTGTTGAAATGAAATTAGCCCATGTAATCCAACTTTATGAAGAAAAATCAATAGAGAAACGTTGTTAACTTGATTACTCGTTTTTGTGATGAACACTTGAAACTAAACTTTGGGTCGGGAAATGCATGTTTCTAGAAAGATACACTTTTAGATTTCGGTGTGCACACTGACATATAGTGCATACAGAAAATTCGATGTGTTATCCTTTTGTGCATACACTAAGTAATAACCATATAACTGCATGATCCTAAAGATAGAACTTATATATATTACGATAGAGAGATTTTTTTTTTCTTTTTTACTGCTCTGCATCAGTGTGAGAGTCGAACCTCCAACCTCTAGCACGAGAGTTTAACCCCGCCCAACTGGGTTGTTCCCGGTTGGTTGAGAGAGAGGGATTATGGGTTGTTAAAGGCCCGTTTGGGATTGTTTTTTTTCAACCAAAAACACTTTGTAACAAATTTTTACCAAAAATTGTGTTTGGTAATTTTTTTCCAAGGTGCTTTTGGAGAGAAGCACTTTCATTTTCGGCCTGCTTTTAAAAGATACTCGGCACTAGCTTTTAAAAGCTGAAAAAGCATAAGCTCTGGACCCACGTAATTCAATTTAATTGATTCTCTATTTTAACTTTGTATTTTATTATAAAAACAAGTATTACCTTAGAATATTGTACAATTAACATTATATTCCTAACTTTTATTTTATTTCTCAATTTTTTTCATTTTAAAATAATAAATAAAATAATAATATTTTTTAAGCAAACCATAATCATAAAACTCTTTATTAAATAATAGAAACAATTATAAATATATATATATATATATATATATCTTGATGTATGTAGTGCTAGTGGTTATAGTTTTGGTATCCTAGCTTTTACTACTTTGGGTGAACTTGGTATCGAAACTATCGAGTTTTTGAAAAGGTTGAAGAACTACATAGCTAGGAATGATGCAAATGTAAAAGTTGGTAATTTTCTTTCCGTTAGAGTAGGTTTAGCTATTCAAAAAGGTGTTGGAGCCCAACTTGTTCCTAGGATGTTGGAAAACAATTAATAAAAAATTGATTTTTAAAGTTTTTAAGAAAAAATAATAACTTATTGTTTTCTTTTGTGAATGAAACTTTTTAGTCCCACATCGGGGAGTTCCTATATTTAAGTTGTATTATTCCATTACATAAACAAATTCTCTACTTTTGTAAAATCTATGGGAAAGGGGTTTCTCTATATCTTAGAGGGACCCCCAAGGGAAAATATTTTTATTGTTTTCTTAAGCGTTCGCATTTTTCCTTAAGGTTCTGTTTCGGAGTTTTTCGAAGTTGCCAAGCTCAAGTTGAGCATCTACTACATATGCTAGTAGTAGGTGTAGTAGGGTGTTTTATCCTGGAGATATCCGTCCTGTGAGGGCTATAGCATCACTCTTGAGTGTAGGCGGGCGCTAATGTCTTAAGGACAGCGTGTTGAACACGTGACTCACTCCATTTTTCCAAAGTTTTGCCTTGTTGCTGTTGCGGAGATCTGGGGAGCTCGTCGTTTTGTCAAATCGATCACTTCAATTATAAAGGAGATAAGTATTAATAACTTTTGTTTATTTGATTTTTCATTGTTTTTGATAATTGCACCCAACAAGGCTTCCAACTAGTTTCTTGTAAAAACTTTTTATTTTTATTTCAATAAAATTACCTTCTCTTTAAAAAAAAAAGTAAAATAAAATAAAAATTACTTATATTTTATTCAATATATTAAAATTAGAAATATAATTTATTATAATAAAATTGTATCTAAAATTAATTTTTGAAATATGTCTATTTTCGTCATTAACTACATCACCGGCACTTTAAAATACCAGTTTACCAAACCAAATTTACAGTTTGTTAATTGCACAGTGTTTTTTAGATTATATGTCCAAAGTGACTCTGTACGGAGCAAAAATGGTAAAATAATTTCCTTATACTGAGGCACAAAGCCACAACCGGCCATTGTATAGAAAATTATGTAACTTGTAAGGGGTTTTCTTTGATTGCCTATTTTTGACCATTCTCATCAAGGATTACAATGTTTTAGAACTTCCACGAGAATCAATTTAGTCAAATGATCAGCACTCGCGGGATGTATAGATAACTCCAACTTTCAAAACTCGAATATCTGTTTCCTACGGATTTTAATGAACGGGTAGAGTAAAATGGTGCATTATACATACAAGAAGTGCGCGCGGTTGATGTAGCCCCATTTCGATATCATAGCTCCACAATCTAGTGATGAGAACCGAAAGCAGGTTCTGTGTGAGCAGAGTAGAACCTTCAAAGTACATTTAAAAATTAAGGAGGCACAAGATAACATAGTTGTGCAGATTCGGTGCTCCGTCCAAAGCATACATAGACCAGAAAGATAAGATTAAAATCTCTAGTTGTGGCGCAACTAAGCCACGTGACTATCATCATGTTGGATGACTGCTACAAGGACACCAACATTTGCTAATGGCCTGGAACAAGGAGTCCAACATAGCAAAATAGCAAAAAATCTGCCTTATTCTAAGGAATAATTTGGGTATGTGCAGGACAGTCAGAGTCAGGGGAAGCTTTCACCTCTGACAGCAAAATTCTGTCCCTTATACCAGCCGTTTTATGTTGGAACAAGAACTAGGGTAAGCTATTACTTTAATAAGAAAAATGATAGGGCTTTGTCGCTTCGCATTGGGAGTTCAATGTATCTATCCTTGTATTCTCAGATTAACTCGATTAGAAACTTCAGAAGAAAATATTTGCACGTTACAGTTACTATTTTCTTTGAGAAACTGGGGTGCTTCATCAGAGGTTGCGTTATTTGTGCATACGATATCCAGTATGGGTAAAATCACCAACTAAAAGAATAACACACATAAATAAAGAAAAATGCATTGCTTGCGTCCATTCGTAAGTGGGGGATTATTAGGATTTTTGAGCTCAAGATTTTTATAAACTCTCAGATTTGGCATTAATATGGGTTTGTTGGAACTGCCCTGGAGATTGATCGGATTTTGGAATAGGTTCTTATCAAGATTCTGTTGCATGCTTCATGCATGGCGTTCTCTAATGCGATGGCATAAACTTTCTACAACTACTACTTCGTAAAAAAAGAAGAAAACTTTTCAAGTTTAATAACTTCGAGAGGGAAAAAATCAAATATAATTGCAAATGAGGTTCATTTTGCCGACCACATTTATGAAGATATATATAGTGATAAAAAAATGATGATTAAGACTCTTTAATTGAGGTCAAACATAAGATAAGATAAGCTTCACCCCCTATAATATTATTCTTAGCCAAGTTGTTCGGGAGGTTTAAGGAGAATCAAGTATTCTTTTTCTTTTCTTTTTTGATTCATGGAGAATCAAGTATTCTATCCAAACTGTTAATGATATAATTAAGAATTGCCGTCTAATCGGCTCTAGTGAAATTAAGCTAACAATTTACTAATTAAGTAAGACATTGATTGTACTAGTGTTTGACGAGAACCTTGAAAGTGAATGAATATATCGTGATCAACCGATCAAAACAACATTGTACGATCATGTATCAAGTGCTAAATATTAAATTGAGATGTACTTATTTATTTTGAAAATAACAATCAAAGCAACAAAGAAAATAAGAAAAGAAAAAAGAGATCTAGTACTTAAAATATGCAGTAAATATATAAAGTGTACATTATGGTTACAAACTTGCCAAAATCCCATTTTGACGAGCTCATTTCCGTTCTTCACTTTACAGCCTCTCTACTTCACACCTTATCTTTTGTTCTTTTTTTTTGTTTGGAAACGAGAGGGGTTAATGAGACCCCAACTTATAAGAAAAGAAAGCAAAACAAAGAAGAAATAGAAAAACAAACAGAAAAAAGGAAAGAAGCAAAAAATCCTACACAGCTCCACAACAAGGAGGAAACCACACTCAACTACTTAACAGTTCCTACAGTAGACTTTGCCCTCCATATCTTCTTTAATAATCTTCTTCAAATCCTCAACAAAAGAGCTAGGAATGAGCTCAACAAACTCTCCACTAGGCAGGTAACAAGTAAGCAGGTCCGCTACTCTATTTGTTAGCTTCACAATATGTGTGCTCTTCACTGCAAGAGTGAAGCTGACTACGATATCTTCTGATGGACTCCCACACATGATGGCATTTCCAGGGAGGCTTAGAGTTATCCTTGGATAGATAAGACACAACACTCATAGATACTGAACGCAAGGAAACTTTTCCACATTCATTCTTAATAACAAGCTTTAGGCCTGCTTCAACACCTTGAAGCTCATGCAAAGTAATAGACCCTGGAGTAGAGCTACCAGCCACTGCACTAGAGGGTTTGCCTATCTCATCCCTGATGATGGCCCCAAACCCAGCACCATCCTCATTTAAGGCTACATTTGTATTGAAAAAGACGAGGGTACCCAAATACACCACAATCTTTTAAATATCAACGTATAAGTCTGGTATCTTAAGTGATCGTCTATGGACAGAGTCGAGACAATACAATTTAAGTCGTATACCTTGTATGATTGTTTATGGACGAGATCGAAACAATACGACAACAAGATATTTTCTTGACAATAGTTACGGTACTAACCGATTGACTATTAGGATCAATGTCAAGTAATTCGGATTAACGCACGTGTGTGATTTACTTAATTATAATACGGAAAACAAAGTAAATGACACAACAAGATTTTGTTAACGAGGAAACCGCAAATGCAGAAAACCCCCGGGACCTAGTCCAGTTTTGAATACTCTCAGAATTAAGTCGCTATACAAAATCTAATACCAACTTCGTATAGTTGAGACCAAGTAGACTACCCCTAGCTATTTGGTTTCCTCAGTATCACTGCGCCTTCGACTTCTAGAGTCACGCACGTGAATCACCAATCCTTTAGATCATATTCCAAACAGTAAAGGATAAATTTGTTTGGTAACCACTCTTAGAATCTTGGTAATAAGATATTTGAGTCGTTGACAAAGGCTTTTCCGTTTAAAATAATAAACTCCTTTGTCTGGTTAGATCACCCTACACTTTGATTACCGAAATAACCAAATTCTATATTTGCAATCAATCAATATAGAACTCAAAGAGTAACTATAAGGTGATGTCGATCACACACAACTAGCCAATCAAGTCTATCAAAGATAAACACGATTCTAGAAGGATCACAGTCGATCAAGGTTTGTGCACACAATTCACAGGATACGAAAACTAATAAGAAAAACTTCGTCGTCTTCAGATCTTCGTTTGTCTTCAATAATAACCTGAACAACACACATTGAATCCAATTGTGATCAATCAGACACAGAATGGAGTCTGTTAACAATGGATTATCACAAGATGTATTCAGATCCGAGAATGGTTCTAAAGATCCCGTCAATACTTTAATCTAGTTTGAGTGAGCCTTAATATCAGAAGAGAATGTTCTCAAGAATAAACAAACTAGGTGCAAGCAAAGTTTCAACAACCGTTAGTCAATCAAATCAATAATCGAAAACTAAAATAACAATGCAATGATCTATATTCCCACCAACGGTACTCGTAGAGCTTCTTGATCCCACATAAGTCTTTAAACGAGCGATTGTACGAGATTTCGCGCCTAATTAGGGTACTTTCTACTCCGGATAGACGGCTCCATCAGAAACAACAAGAATGAAGTTTGCCTGGATCTTAGGATAGTTTGCAAGAATGTAAACTAAAGTATTTATAGACCAATGTTGTTTGGACAACAAGAAAATTCCAAAACCGAAAATATTCTCAAGATATTCTCATTAAAGTACCTAATTTCGGTTTTCCTATTTCCAATTAATTACCAAACCATATTTCCGAAAACTCCCTTAGAATGCTTCTATTATTTGTCTAGAACATTAACTAATAATATTTTCTGGAGGATATGCTTTAAAAACATATATTGTTAAAATCATAATTAAATGCTTTTCAATTTTTCGGTATGGGATCACCTTGAGTATCAAGGAATATCTTTGAACAATTAATGATAAGAGTTATGTACATGTTCAAATAATGTCGACATCTAGAAGTTTCTCAGCAACCCCTAATTCCAAGCTTCACACAAAACATAAAGAGATATGTGAGTTGGAAACTCGGTTTTGCTCCTTGGGATCGGTTCTACCATGACTCACAATGTAAGTTGTGACCGGTTATACCATGCTTCCAAAACTAGGTTGTGACTGGTTCCACCTTGCTTCCCGGAGGTAGCTTGTGATCGTTTACACCTTACTTCCCGAGTTAGCTTGTGATCGGTTGCACCTTGGTTCCCAAAGTAACCTTTGACCGATTATAACTAACTTCCCAAATTAGCTTGTGATCGGTTACACCTTGCTTCTAAAAGGTAGCTTATGACCGATTACAACTAACTTCCCAATATAGCTTGTGACCGGTTACACCATGCTTCACAAAGTAGCTTGTGACCAATTACAACATGCTACACAGTATAGGCTATGACCAATTATACCTCAAATCTCAACAAGTTAAGATAGGTTCTACCTTGTCATCTTATATTGGTCATTCAAAAGATATTCAATAAAGAACCTGACCAATCATGATTTCCTTTCGATTATGAAACAAGTTCATATATGTACTTCCTTTAAACAAATGTTATAAAACATTGTTTCCTAGGGTGAAATCATACCTATATCTTACACATAATCAAGTAACTAAATACAAAGATTATGTTGATGTCGTATTTACGAATTTCCAAGAGATTAGCGTTTATACTTCGTAATTCAATAAGTTCCTTGACACTTTGATCATAATGATATGACCAAGTCTAACCACTAGAGTAATATATATACAACTTAGCATGTTTAATATAATCCGACTTGAAAGATACGTTAGGAATGGAAATAAGATCAAGTCAATATTACTAACCTCAAGTGAAAGGATGATGTCCTCGTTGTAGTCGTTACTTCTTCACATTCTTCAGGTCTTCGGAGTAATACTGGTACGTCTCAAGATTCCTGGAGTTTTTAGTCTAACTTAAACAAAGCTGACTCTAATATTTAATCAAGCGACTCTAGATGAGTTTTGATACTAAAATATGACAACCAAACTTGACATACCAACGCTTGGTGGGTTCAACCGAGTTATGCACTAACACGTATTAACTAACTGCAACCTCTCAAAGCCCTGGTTTTATCTAAGTAGCAGATATCTTCTTAGGGATAGTAAAGTTAGGTCTGAAGCCCCATTGAGCAGCAAGGATTCTATGATCATTGATCAGTCATAACAGTATCAATAGAGGACAACTTAATCCTTACATCAGAACATATAAGTTGTAACAACATCTTAGGTGGGAGAGACTTTTGAGTGAATATTCTACGGTTTCTCTTTTGTTCATTTCTAAGTCTTCAACATAAGTTCTTTCATTTATAGTTTAATATGTCCTGCAAAGAAAAAAGAAACAACGATGTCATACCAACTTCTGAACATCTAACCATGGCAGATTGGAGTCAAGATGGAGTAAATTCACTCATCCACGAAGTAATTTGTCTATCAACGTCGTAACTTCTAGTCATATACCTGATAGTCAAGAACGAGATCATTGTCACATATTGAAATATGAGTTTTTAGAACTTAACGAAGTATACGGGTGGATGATAGATGCATTTATGTGTCTATTTTGATCTCGATTTTCTATATTCTTAGTAACCATTTTTATATTTATTTTGTTATTTTATGCTTTTGTAGGTGTTTTTGGAGAAATCAGCTTTTGCGACAAAATATGCTCGAAAAGTGGAAGATGATTTTGCAGTATTAATCCTTATTGGTTTTATATATTACAAAAATATGTTATGGGATATGTGTGTTTACGTCTATGAATATGATTATCTCATATACTCAAAAGTTAAGTCTATTATGTCTTTATGCAAATATTGATAAAAGAAAGAATGAACTTTTGAATATTCTGCAGTATTGATCTTTCCCTAATCCACTTCTATGTGAAAGTACTGTATGGCTCAGTAAGTTTTCTTATGTTGAGCATTTCTGATTAAATTAATCATTAAGGTCTTCTTGTGGTTAATTTGTTCGAGTTTTCTGGATACAAATTCATGTTTCATGTGATTTGTTAATGTCCAAAGAAATTCTTCTTTTATCGTAAAAGTAAGGTCGCTCTTGTTGTTCTTTCGGGAATGACATTTTATGGGGGAGAGTTCTTAATTGAACTTGTGCTTAATTGCCAAATCTTTGTGGGAAATGCGGCTGTGGAATATTGTAGGAGTTATCTTGTATCTTTATAAACTCCTTGATGAATACACTAAGTTTCGACTATGTGAAATCATCGAAACCAAGTTGATATATTCTCTTTTAGACATGAATTATCTCTTTGAGAATTTCATTATAATCCCGCTAGTTTTCGTACCTTTGCCAATTTATATTAACAAAAAGGGGGAGAATTATTTTGTAGTTCACACTACATAAATATGGTTTACGGATCATTATGTAAGGGGGAGTGGTTTTCATTGTGTGATGAAGTATTGACTAAAGGGGAGTGATGTTAGAGCACTGCTCGGTCGAAATCGCAAGCATTGGTATCTCAAGCTTGTTTGTCAAGTTCAGTTGTCAAAACTATAAGTCTTGATTTCTAGTCTACTTATAGCTATGTCTCGGATTAGGATAGAATGTGTAGTTAAGCTTTATACTTCATGGCGTTCATCGATTGAAGACGAATAACTACTAAGGGGATCTTGTGAAACTTCATCAACAAAAGGTATGTGGAGACTTGAACTCCTCAATCACTCAGAAGTTTATTTCTATTCTATCTCCTATTGAGACAAAAGTCGTATAGCTATATAGACTTTACTTTATACACATTTGATATTTCGAGCTGAGTTTAACTCGCTTACATATTTCTCGAAATATGTGTTGGTAAGATTTCGCTTTAACCAAGTTCATCTTTTATTCTTGACGAAAGTCAAAAGATGATCATGTGAAAATCGCTTGGTAACATCTTACATGATTTGTATGAGAAAGTCATTTGATGTAGACTCGGAATATTTCGTATTGATCATTTGATCACTTGAAAATTGCTTTGAAGCTAATAGTTTGTGTGAGACAGCTATTCTCATCTTCTAAGAATGTTTCAATGATTGAAATGGGAGTTTAGAACAATTAACCTTTGATTGGATATAGCACAGTATGCGTACCTGTATGCTAACGGTTGCATATATATTCCAAGTCCGGGAATTGAGTATGCATACCCGTATGCGTACTAATTCAACAGTTGAAGTCCGGGAACTATAGTATGCATACCCGTATGCGTACTGGTTTCAACTGAGTTCGGTCATGAACGACAGTATGCGTACCCGTTTGCATACTGGCGAACAAGACCAGGTCCGGGAACTTAGGTATGCGTACCCGTTTGCATACTTGAGTGGGTTAAGTTCTAAAATCGGTTATGTATGTTTACATACTCATGAACTAATATATTTATATAATAAGGAATGAAATCTTTGCAAATTGTGGCTATAATGTTCATGAATCGATTCGTCTGAATCAAAACTGATTTTGCTTCAATTGTGTCTTGTATACTTCTATGAGAATATACACAATTGAACAACTCTATAACTAGTTTCATTTGAGTCATTTGACCTAGTTGTGATTGAGATGACCAAGGTTGATATGAAAGTGTTCATATGGCTACCTTCGGTTAACTGTTATTGAGCCAACTCAATATACACGTTTAGGTACGGTTACCCATACGTAAATAAAAGTATATTTCATTTATGTGTAACAAGCTAAGTTCAATCTAACTGTTGAAAGATATTAGCTTGAATCTAATCAGGTTTTCATCTAACGGTGAATATTGAATACTTTGTTACCAAGTTAACATTGATTGCAAACCCTGATTTGAAGACTATATAAGGGAGAACTCTAGCAACTGGGAAACCTAATCCCCACACCTCATGTATGATACTAGTTGTGACTAGAGTCGATTCTCCTTTAACCTAGGTTTTTCTAAAACCATTATAGGTTAACGACTTAAAGACTTCATTGGGATTCTGAATCTAGACCCAACTATTTTCTATGTAGTTGCGTGTTCTAATCTTACTTTGTTCTATCGTATTGAGTACTATCTTCTCTAAGATTTGCTTGAGATTTAATCTCCGATAGGTAAGATATAAAAAGTAATCACAAAGCTCTTCGTCTCATTCTTTGTGATTCCACAATATCTTGTTCCGCTACCATACGGTTAAGTTATTGTGAGGTGATTGATATTACTAGGCTGTTCTTCGGGAATATAAGTCCGGTGTATCAATTGGTTCATGTTCACCCAATGTTATGAGACCCGGACCGGACGTCGAACCGGTAAAATTACTGGGTCAGGGTCAACTGGTTTAACCAGTGGTCCAACCGGGGTTTACTGGGTCATAACTATTTAGCTTAATATAAGGGACCTAATGGCTAATAGGTGGCCACTGGAAGTGGGATGCGTGACTAATTAGGCTAGTTAGAAAATAATGCGTGTGTGAGATCCTAAATTGACGGCCATAATTTCTTTAACTGTTTATATTTTCATTCTCTAATTTTTACAACACAGTCTCCATCCTAACCAACTCCATCTCTCTCCCTAAATTTGCGCCTCTATCACACCCATTGCTATCTCCATCTTCTTTAAACGAAATCAATCATCTTTAATAAACGAAATCATAGATCCATCGGTACAAAATAAACAAGATTAACATCATAAAAAGAGAGAATCGTTTTTGTTGGAACTTGGGAGATATTTTTGCTCTTATATCTATCTGTAACCTAGGTTTTTGAAGCATCATGGATTTGGTGCATTTTTAGTAATTTGGGTTTAACTTCTCTATGGTTCTTTATGAAGATTTCTTATTTTGGAGTGATATTATAAAGGAACCAAAGACACCAACAACTCTCGGAACTCTGTTTCACAAACAATTTTTTCTTTTCTTTTCAAGTTTTAGTTTTTTTAAGCGACCGGGTGGACCGGCCAAAATCCAGCTGGGTCAATGGGTTTACTGGTTAGACCAATCGAGTCACCCGGTTCACTGGGTTTTAAAGCATATTAGTGGGTTAAGGGTGACCCAACCCTTTTTTCTACTGGTTTAATGGGTCACTGGTCGAACCGGCCGGTCCGATCCGGGTTTTAAAACACTGTGTTCACCAAGATTTATCAAAAGACAAAACAAAAACTTGTAGGTATTTCTGTGGGAGATAGATTTATCTATTCAATATACTTTTCTGTGTGAGACAGATTTGTTTATCAAGTCTTCGACTTTGGGTCGTAGCAACTCTTAGTTGTGGGTGAGATCAACTAAGGGAATCAAGTGCGCAAAGTCCTGCAGGGATTCAGAGGCGTAAGAAACGCGACTGTACCTTAATCAGTGTGAGATTAGTTAGGGCTCAACTACATTCCAGTCTGAAGTTAACTTGTAGTAGGCTAGAGTTTGTAGCGGCTTAATACAATGTGGTGTTCAAATCTGGACTAGGTCCTGGGGGTTTTCTGCATTTGCGGTTTCCTCGTTAACAAAATTTCTGGTGTATGTGTTATTTCTTTTCCGCATTATATTTTTTATATAATTGAAATATCACAGGTTATGCGTAGTTCAATAAATTAGATAATCCAACCTTTGGTTGTTGATATAAATTGATTGATACTTGAACATTGGTCTTTGGTACCGTTCAAGTTGTTTCTCATAATAACCAGGCTCACGGATTTCTATCTGTTTGATTTGCTGATTACATTGAGAAACAGAGATATAAATCTTGGATGTATTTTCCTTGACTGAGTATGACTGTCTAGTTGATTCTCTTGGAAGTATATTGGAGTTAGTCCATACAGATTGCCGAAACGAAATATTGGGTGTGGTTGTTAGACCCCCGCTTTTTCAAGTGATACATATCACCGTAGTATTATTGTCAAAGTGGTGATACAATTAAATTTTGATGTTGTGTAATAATAGTATGACATTGTATAACAATAATTGAGAACACTGTTTTCTTATAGTTATGGCTACGGATCTTTAACAACAATGATGCTGAGTTGAACACGTTCAGAATCACTGAAGTACTTGGAGTGACGAAGAATTCAAGGAATGTTGAAGAACCAAGGAAATCAAGCATGTTGGATGAGAAGCTACAAAGTTTATTTATTTTGTAATCCATATGTATTGATAGTTTTGTCACTAATAATGACAAAGGGGAAGATTGTTAGAAAACTGCTCGGTCGAACTCGCAAGCGTTGCTATCTCAAGCTTGTTTGTCAAGTTTAGGTGATCAAAACTATAAGTCTTGATTTCTAGTCTACTTATAGCTATGTCTCGGATTAGGATAGAATGTGTAATTGAGCTTTAGACTTCACGGCGTTCATCGATTGAAGACGAAGATCTACTGAGGGGAGATTAGAGGAACTTCATCAACAAAAGGTATGTGGAGACTAAAACTTATTTATCACTCAGAAGTCTATTCTATTCTATCTCCTAATAAGACTAAGTCGTATAGCTATATAGACTTTTATATTATACACATTTGATATTTCGAGCCGAGTTTAACTCGCTAGTATATTTCTCGAAATATGTGTTGGAAGCTTTTTGCTTTAGCTACGCTCATCATTTATTGACGAGTTTAGTTGGAAACAATTTATTTATTGGAAACTAAATAATAAGTCAAAAGATGATCATGTGAAAATTTCCTTGAAAAATCTTACATGATTTGTGTGAGACAGTCATTTGATGTCGACTCGGAATGTTTCGTATTGATCATTCGATCACTTGAAAATTACTTATAAGCTAATAGTTTGTGTGAGACAGCTATTGTCGTCTTCTAAGGATGTTTCAATGATTGAAATGGAAAATTAGAACAATTAACCTTTGTATGGATACAGCACAGTATGCATACCAGTATGCAATCTGTTGTGGTATGATTCAGGTCTGGAAACCTTGTTTGCATACCAGTATGCGAACGGTTTTAACTGTTAAAGTCCAAGAACCAAGTTTGCATACTAGTTTGCGAACGGTTCTACCTGAGTTAGGTCAAGGACAGCAGTATACATACCGGTTTGCAAACTGCTGGACAAGACCAAAGTCCGGAACTAATATTTGCGTACCAGTTTGCAAACTTAGTGGTTAAAATTCTAAAATCGGTTAATTATGATTCCATACTCATGAACAAATACATTTATAGATTAAGGAATGCAATCTTTGCAAACCGTGGCTTAATATTCATGAATTGATTCTTGTATTAAGTACTTTGTACAATCATGAATCAAATCCGATTTTGCTTCAATTGTTTCTTGCATACTTCTATGAGACATAAACAATTGAACAACTCTATGAGTAACAAAATTAGATTTATTTGATTATCTTTCATGATTGATTGATCATCATATTTGATCTAGAAGTGTTAGATGAATGTGGTTAAGACAAAAGTGTTCATATGGCTAACTTCGGTTAACTATTGTTGAGCCAACTCAATATACACGTTTAGGTATGGTTACCCATATCTAATTGAAGGTATATTTCATTTGTGTGTAACAAGCATAGACCATCTAACGGTGGAGAGATATTTCTTTGGTTTTAAGCAAACTTAGCTTGAATCTTAAATCAGGTTTTCATCTGATGGTGAATATTCAATGCTTTATTTCTAAGCTAACTTAGCTTTGATTGTAAGCAACCCCTGATTTGAAAGACTATATAAGGGAGAACTCTAGCAACTGGAAAACCTAATCCCGACACTTTCCTGTGTCTTAGTTGCAACTAGAGTCGATTCTCCTTTAACCTAGGTTTTTCCAAAACCATTATAGGTTAACAACTTGAAGACTTCATTTGGGATTCGTGAAGCCAGACCCAACTATTTTCTTTGTAGTTGCGTGTTCTGATCTTACTTGTTCTATCGTGTTGAGTACTATCTTCTCTAAGATTTGCTCGAGATTTATCTCCGATAGGTAAGATATAAAAAGTAATCACAAAGCTCTTCGTCTCATTCTTTGTGATTCCATAATAACTTCTTCTACTACCATATAGTTAAGTTATTGTGAGGTGATTGATATTTCTAGACTGTTCTTCGGGAATATATGACCGGATTATCAATTGGTTCCTGTTCACCTTGATTTATCAAAAGAAGGAACAAAACTTCATAGGTACTTCTGTGGGAGACAGATTTATCTATCAGAATAGACTTATCTGTGGGAGACAGATTTGTTTATAAGTCTTCGACTTCGGGTCATATAAACTCTTAGTTGTGTGTGAGAACATCTAAGGGAATCAAGTGCGTAGAGTCCTGCTGGGATTCAGAGGCGTAAGGAACGCGGCTTTACCTTAATCGGTGTGAGACTTGGTTAGGGATCAACTACATTCCAGTCCGAAGTTAACTTGTAGTAGGCTGGTGTCTGTAACGGCTTAATACAGTGTGGTGTTCAAATCTAGACTAGGTCTCGAGGTTTTTCTGCATATGTGGTTTCCTCTTTAACAAAATTTCTGGTGTCTATGTTATTTTTTTTCCGCATTATATTTGTTTATATAATTGAAATATCACAGGTTGTGCGTAGTTCAATCAATTGGTTAATCCGACCTTTAGTCGCTGAATATAAATTGATTGACACTTGGACATTGGTCTTTGGTACCGTCCAAGTTATTTCTTTTATCAATCAGGCTCATAGATTTCTATCTGTTTGATTTGCTGATTGATTTGAGAAAAAGTGATACAACTCCTCGATATCTTTCTTGGTTGAGCTCGCTTTATAAGCTGGTGCTCTCAAAATAATATTGGAGTTAGTCCATACAGATTGCCGAACGAAATATTGGGTGTGGTTGTTGTACTCCCGCTTTTTCAGGATTATTTAGCGCATCGCCATCATATGATAAGGAAGATTTTTTTTTGACATTTTGATGTTTAGGCGCTTTACGGATCATTTAGTCTTACAATTTCAGAAAATCTAGGGATTTTGAATTTTTGATGTTTGACGCTTTGATTTGATTAGTTTGAGAAAAATCGTAAAGGTTTGCCTGAACAGAAATACTATGACCATGGTCAGGAGGGAATCAACGGTGTAAAAAAAATATGTGAGATCCACGGACTTACCTAAAAGATTAAAAGGTTTGATTGAAGTATTGTCTAGCTGAAACGGTGTTATTAACATACAGTTAAGTATTTGGCGTAAACACGGTGTACAAAATTAATTAGATTAAAACTCCAACAGAAGTGTTGTCCAGCTACTTTTTGTCAACGCCGTTACTAAAGAACGGTTAAGTACTTGATGTAAACAAAGTGTAATCCAATTTTTAATATTTCAACCAATAGAGTTATACCAAGTGTCCTCACCATATCTTCTACATTAGAAAAGGACTATTTCGGCCAATAAGAAGCGAGGGTTTCATCACCGTTCAATGTGATAGCTTATTTTGTCAAGGCCTTTAAGGGGGAATATTTGGCAGTTATCTGAGACTTGGGAAATAATTATCGCAATATTGGTTATCTAGTTTATAGACGACTAGACTTTGCTACAAGTAAGGAAACGCGTGAAGGTAAAAGAAGAAATCCCGAGAGTTGGGGAAGAAAGAAAAAAAAGGATTTTTGGGGAAGAATTACTCGAGATTTATGGACATCTATGGTGTTTATATATCATGGGGTGAAGTCACGTGGGGTTATCGGTGAGTTGGGGACCGATTAGAGGTGTTAGGGGTAGCTACAGAGCCATCAATCACGCTACAGGAGGAGTTGCAGCAGCAGCAGGAAGAAGGAGAAAAAGAAGTTGCAGACGACGGAAGAGAACTGTCGTTCTCAAGAACATGTGAGTTGTTTATTCAACAGCAGAACAAAAGTATCGTTGTTTATCTGTAATTTCCAAAGGCCTTCAGCGATAAGTGTGACTCTCTAAAAAAGGCTTTATGTCACTGCTTCTTGTAATAGTCAATCTACCATGATTATAAACATTGCAGTTGAGCTGCTTTCATTCTTTTTCTCATATTTCTTCAATAAAAACACCAATTGAGCTATGTTTCGATCTTTTGAGAGTGTTTTGAGCATGATGAGCTAAACTCCAACACTGGGACAATAGAGGAAGTCATTTTTCACACATGTGGTAATTCTATTTATTCTTTTATAACTTTTGCACTAGTTTAAATTGATTTATGATTTTGCTTGATTATTTGTGATTTTGTTTGATGGTGTATGCTTAGTCTTAAGAACTTTTGATGCGCCATGCTTATGATTTACATCTAATGCATTATAAAATCTACTTTTGGCCAACAATAGAGTCAATATTTTGTTACTTTATGAGCTATAATTGTCTGGAATTAATAGTTGAACCACATGAATATGAGAATTAGTGGAATCCTGAGTCTGAGTACCTCTCGATATTGTGACAATCCTTTGTATATATTTTCTTTATTTTTAGTGTTTTCTACTTTGAAATCTTAAAATCAATCTCAACAAGTCTGAGCAACGAATCTTTATTTACCATTTAAAAAACTACATCAGTGGCTAGCTGATGCGGTCAGGAAAGTGGCTCAAGATTTTCTTGGTCCCGTTTATATCACATATCTAATAAAAATCATAGGATCTGATGTGTTCAAGTAGTAATAGAACGCATTTGGAGTACTATAATTACATTCTATTTCAAGGATTTCGAAATTGGTGAGTTTGATTATCTTTTGGACTTTCTTTTATTTTTCATTGAAAATTAAGAATGTGCAAAATTTAAAGTTGTTATAGGAATCACACATCTAGATTTATACATGCTTACTGGATATCGTGTGAAGGAAATCTGGTTCCATTCGACCAAATAAAGTGATTGTCAGGAAACAAATGGGAAGAACATCTTCAAATGCGTGTGAATGATACCGAAGCACAAAAAAAATCATCTAGAATTGAAAGGTGGTTGAATACCGTACTTAGGATTGGAAAAGAAATTATTGCGCAAACGAGGAAGGGATGGACCCACACCATTTTGAAGAAATCTAAAAAATGTTTTTGTTAGAGCATTGCTCGGTTGAACCCGCGCAAAATGTTGGTATGTCATATTTTAGTTCCAAAACTCGAAGATGCTTGATTTCATTATTAGAGTCAACTTCATTGGGTAAGTCTAGGATCATAGAAATGTGAGACTCGCTCTTGTTAGTCATGAAGAACCTGAAGACTTATTGTCATCAACGAACACAACGTCCTCCGATTCAAGGTTAGTAACAACAGACTTGACCATTCCTATCTTTGTTCTTTCAAATCAATATTCGTTGAAAATATAACATATGAATAAGTTTTTTTACTTGTCTCTAGTATCATGACTTGGTAATTATACTATGATCAAAGTATCAAGGAAAAATATACTAGTTGTTTCATACAACTTTAGTATATGGAGTTACAAAGTACAGTGAAAAGGAGAGGGTACCAAGTACACCACCAACTTTTTTGTTCGGAAACATGTATGGACAAAACCGAACACAATTGCAAGTAGATCTAAATTAAAGATCCTTTAATAATATGTATATAGAGTTTTTCTCTTATATCTTTCACAATCAATATGTCTAGACAACAGTCCGTGAACCTGATTGTGTAGAAGAGTTCTTAGGCGCTCTCACAAATCAATATCCAAGATCAATTTAGTCGTATGCAAATCAAGAGGATTCGAATTATGCCAAGTATGAAACTTGTTATCTATCTTTTAAGATACGAATTCAATAAGAACAAGTCTCGTTATTGATCACAATTAACAAGGACTTAAACTACCTAGATTGAATATGTATTACTTGTGCTATTCATATTAAAAAATATAATGCGGAAAACGAAAAACACAAGACACCATAATTTTTATTAACGAGGAAAACTACACCTGCTGAAAAATCCCGGGACCTCATCCAGCTTAGAATACCAAACTGTATTAAGCCGTAACAGACGTTAGCCTACTATCAGACTGCAATGTAGTTGAAACTGAATTAACCTTCCAAGTAATTCAGTTGCAGTCATGCTCCTTTCGTTTCTTGAACCTTGCAAGACTCTACGTAATTGATTCCCTAAGATGACGTCCTTGACAGCGTAAGAGTTGCTTCAACCTAGTGAAGACTTTTGATACCAATCTACCTCTAACACATAATCATTTTTTATTTCCCTTTAGATCGTTTAGATCTAGGCTTAAAAAATTTCTTGCAATAGACAAAGCTAGCAAACCTCACGATTCCGGAACACTTACACTCAGTTAGCTGAGAAGCCTGGATCATTAACCACCTCTAAAGAATAATCTAAACCAGCCAATAAAAAAAGTTAAAATATCTATGTTGAGGAAACATAAAGTCTGAGACGAAAGAACTTTGCGATTTCTATTTATCTCGTTCCTGATTGGAAATTTACAAAAACCTCAACAATCAATAAGAGCAAAATCAGGATACACGAACTATCAAGTAAAAGATAGTCGGACATGGCTTCACGAATCCCTAAGTGAAGTCTTCAAGTCGTAAACCTAATTATGCTTCTCAGAGGAAGCCTAGGTTAATATAGGACGACTATATCAAGCAATTAGGACACAAAAGCATCAGGGATTGAAGTTCTCAATTGTTCGAGTCTCTATATTTATGGATTTTCACGGCTCTAGACAACTTTGAATTCATGCTAAGATAACTTGAGCTTCAAGCGAAGACTTTCTCAGTTTAGATGAAATTCTTGTTAGGAATTCAAGTAAGCATGTGAGAAGTTTGTCTTGAAATTACACAAAAGAATATATATATATATATATTATTGTTGATGGTGAGTTTTTGACAAGGACCTGAATTGTAAAATCACTCTGCAATGTAATATGATAATTGCTGACCCGGCATTAGAATCAAGTATTTATATTTATAACTTGTATTTCACAAGAGAATCAGTAATGCATATGCGACCTCCGGTTTAACCGTCGCATTATATATATAGTATTTCAGTACCAGTATTGAACTCTCTTCTATTATACTGATTGGACATCTCCTAGACGGATTGACCGCTAGTATGGAGCAATGTTGTCCTCAGGTTTCCATTGATGCTGGTGACGACTACCCTTTAGATGGTCTCTGCATGTACAAAATATATATGCTACTGAAGGCGTGGTATTTAATACATAGTCGTACCGAACATCGTCTCAAGTCGCAAGCTCCCACTGCCGAGTTCTTTGAAGATGTTATACTGGCACTTTCGTATTCAAATTATTACCTAAATGACATCATGTCCTAAATTTGGGCATGTCATGTTGCCATAAATCAAACCCCAAATTGTATCCGCCCAATGATTAAGTCATAATCAATGGTATGGAGATCATGGCACCTTGGCCAGCTATGGCGAAGTTCGCAGTATGTATTACATATCCTATGGCACCTTGGCCAAGGTCATAACGCAGCTTCCTCAGCTCATAACACTCCAACTAAGATAAGAATGGACTAATAGCATAGTTGGAATCATCTCAATGCAATCGGCCAAGTCCATGGTATATATATCCAATCACAACTTAGCAAGCTACAGCCGAATTTGTGGCATAGCCACTATCGCGCCTACAAGCCGTGAATCGCGTCCAAGCTACAAACCCTAAGCTTGCATGATATTGTCCAGATCCATGGCACAACTTTCCATACTCAAAATAACTTGGCTTTACCTTGGCCAGGTCCGTAGTACAACTTGTTATGTTGAATCTCACCTTGGCAAGCTACGTCCAAGCATGTGGCCTAGCCTGCCGCATCCGTATAACCTGGCCAGATCTTGGCCAAGTCCGTAGCTCATTTGCTATGTCCAAGTCTTCTTGGCAAGCTAACGACAGATCCCCTGGAAGACTTCATATAGCCTATTGGTCTTTAGTCAAATGTGTTATCGTTCCATGGGACATTGACATGCGCGGCCAAGTCTGTATCATAACTATGGGACCTTAACTAGTCGTGGCCAAGTTGTTTTCACAAACAACTCTGCAAAACACGATCAAACATGCCTACAAATACATGTGGCATATCAACAACTATGATTTATCCTAAAATAAGATGAAGTCCGTGACTCTTCTAAAATACCTACGAAACATCAAAATACGTCACATGGGAGATTCTTCATGGGGTATTGGTCTGGTGGTTTATAGCAACATGCGGCGTGGCAACATCTCATGTGAAAAGTTATAAGTAGTGGTGACAGTTATAAGCAGTTGGAGAGATTATGGATACGTGAAAAAGGTATTCCAGAAACTTCTGTAAAATATCTCACACTATCTCCATGTTTCCCATCTCTCCACAACCTCACAACCTCCATTACTTACGAGAAAAGCACTGTGTATCCCTAACTACTATAAATAGGCCACTTAGCCTATTCAGAAAACAGAACAAGCTTTCATACCCAAAAGCATTGTTATTCTTCATAATTTTCAATACCCAAACACACAATTCAATACCATTGCAATTTCTCAAACTTTTCCGCTTCCCTCCCCTAAGATCAACCCGTCTTCCTCTCCTCGTGACTGAAACAGGACGGAACGGCTACTATCGTAGTTTAGGCTTGTCCTGTTCGATTTTGATTTTCGAACCTAAAAAGAAAGTACCACAACGGTGCATTTGTTTTTCCTAGATGTACTTTTTAGGTGCGAACAATTGGCGACCACGGGTGGAGATCAACCTCTCGGTCGCGAAATCAGATTCTTCAACCATCTAAAAGTCAGTTCGTCAGCCACCTGAAAACATGGTAGAGCTTCGATCCGGTGCAAGGGTTGATCCTAGTTCCAGTAACATAAATGGTGTGAATTCTGAGAACCCCTCTTAGAATATTATACCAGAAAACAACACTACTCCTCATACCAATAGTGCGGAAGACGCTGTCAACACTGAAGACGTCAGAAACGAGGAAGTGACCCCGAGCATAGCGGATCTGATGCAGAGACAAAACGATCTAGCCAAGATGCAAGCATAAATGGCAACTACTCACCTGCATCAAAACTTTGACAACGCAGTTAACTCCGGAGCAACGCCAATCTCGGTAAAGCGAGCCCAGAACGTCTCCAAACCCGCCGCTGGGCCAGCACGTCGAGAGAGCAGCCTCGAGAAGATGACGATGTATGTGTCATTGTACCAGAAAGGAATCAGCAGCCAAATTTAATGAAAACTTGGTGCTAACTTTGGTGGAGAGTCTTGTATTTCTGGCATGATAATTGGCCGGGAGATAGATGATGCTTGAAAGAGTTATTTCCATTGATATATAAAAAGGCAGAGACTAAGTGGTGTTCGGGGAAGGATTGTGTGGATGAACAAGGTAATTGGGAGCTTGCAGAATGTGGAAGCTTGGATGAACAAGGTAATTGGGAGCTTGCAGAATGTGGAAGCTAACGAAACTAAGCTCGGCCGGAGTTGGGCTGGTTAAAATAACTAACATGTCATACAAGAGAACCTGTCAAGTAATCTTCTATCTTAATTAATCCTAGGAGGAGGAAAAACAACAGGAGTGTGGGGCGGACTGATTTTGTTTCTACGGATTGATCGAACAAGGTGGGCGACAAAAATCGAAGTTCTTAAACTTCGTCTCTTGAGCATCGTTCACTGGTAGTCTGGTATAGACAAACAGATCAGCTACGTTTCACGCACACCTTGACGAGCCATTCAAAGTTCAAACAAGCAATATCTGATATTCAGGTGTTTCTAAATATTATAAATTTCATAGTCATAATGTTGGTTCATATCAATCATGAATTGGTTACTTTTATAAATCTATAATCATTAAGCCCAAACAAGTTAAAACCAATTGATGCAGAAGCAAGATTTATAGGACCACGCTCCAACTTTCAATGTTGCAGCACACAACCAAAAGAATGAACGGAGTAAAAGAGAACAAAAGCATCATTTCAATTATCAAAACAACAAAGATGGGGAGAGCAGCAGACTTTGTATTAATTGCCACCACATATATGTGTTGCTTCTTAATTGATAATTTGTGTAACTAATTAAAAGAGTCCCCTGGTATAAGTAATGTGGATAATTCAGGAATCTCTCAGTTCTGGAATGCATTCAAGGGATCACAAGGATCGATCTGAGATAGGAGAGGGAGATCTGCTGATAAAGTTTCAACATTTACCCCTTCTTTTGTAAGCTTTTTGATTACTTCCTCATATACAATTTTGTTCCCAGTTGGTGTTAGGTGTAAGCCATCACTGCAGTTCCAGCAAATAGAATTGTCAGCCAATACCAGCATCTATTTATGGTTACACCTGGCACTTTGAAATCAAAAAGAAGTACTAGCTACTCTAGGTCGAAGTCGAATGAGTTCAGAAACATAATTTGGGACCGCTGGAATATCACTGAAACAAAAATAAAATAAAAGGATAAGGAAAGGTATTCAAAAGCTGATTGGTTACACATCATGGGAGGTTGAAAACATGAAGAGGGGCACACTTTGCCATCTTAATTGTGGAAGTTAAAAAAAGGGTGTTGTAGCCAATAGGTACATAGTAGATAAACATCTAATAAGCTGCATTGGGTGACAAAGAACATGACAGCACACTTACAGAACAGAAAGGATACAATACACCCAAAGTTCCAAGAAGAGTGAACGAGTTGAATGGGTACTAGGCTCGGAAAACCAAAGATTTAGATAAATAAAGTATACTTGTGGTTTGATTACGGTCTAAACCTCCTCTATGAAAGTTGAGAAAACCTTGGTTAGGGGAAGGACACTTTTCAAGAATCAACGGTGGTCAAAATATACCTCCCAACTTACTTTAATCTTGAAAAGATACTAAACAGAACATAGTGCACCCCCACCTAAGAGGAATACGGCAAGATGCATTAGAATCAACATCAAATACCATAGTATATTTGGTTTGCGATATACGATAGAACAAACCAACCATCAACGTGTCTTATACATAAACATCACCTCTTCAGAATAGATTGAATTAGCTCTAACTAATGAAAACTAAATACTTAAACACCTCTATGCAATCAATTGTTTTAGCTCAACTAGTGATGCTAAATATTCAAAACAAGTGGTGTCGGTGTGTCCAAAGATTTTACCAAAGGATAGCATAACAACAAACAAGCAAGAGTTACCTGAGGCAACATTTTTCCCAGTTAGGGTATTGTTGCATTTTAGTCCATAAATCCACTCCAATCACTCCACATTCATCAGCAACCTCCACACATGCCTTTGCATAAGCACCCGCAGCCTCATTCGTCCTTTCTGGCAGACCTGATGGATTATCTCCAAAAGGATGCCTAGAAAACAAAATATTCTTGTCACAATTTACAAACAAAGAGTACTTAGCTTGTCAATGGATCCCCCTCCTACATAGTAGCTATACAGAACTGCAAGAATAAACAAACTAAACATCCAAAAAGCAATTTAATGTTTCTCTCATTTAGCATCTCAACAAAACATCCATGATAAACCCAATAAAAGACAAATTAAATTGAATGGTAATAATATAATTCATAGTTACCTAATACGTCCATCTTCATCAATTGGAGGTGGAGTTATAAGCAGAATAAGGGTAGTTGGCCATTTTTTCTGGAACCAACCAAAAGAAAAGACAAACAAAAAACATAACAAACAAGTTAACTACATGATCCACAAAAGTCACATACTAGTGGTATTACTTAAAAAATATATATATATAATACAAAAGGTAAGTACGCATGCAGAAGTGATTCTGAATCCTTTGGTTTTGAACCTATTAAAATATACCCAACAAATCTTTCTTAGAAAGTATGATCCACAAACAAAAGAAAAACTTAAAGATAAATACTTTGATAAAGCTCAAAATAGTAATGTTTAACACAAATAGGGTCCCACAACCATTGTGTGCTCATACATGAAAATACAAGCCCAGAAAAAACGGTGACGTAAATTAGCACTAAAATGACCTTCTTTCTCTCTATATTGACCAGGTTCCAAGTGGGAATGACTTAATGTTAAGCACTAAAGGGATGGATGATGTTACAGATTAGTGAACACTTCGGGATGCATTAGCGAAAATGCTATGCATACATGCCAACCACACATCCGTTGTACATGGCTTCCGTGCGGAGAACCTACCATTCCTAAATCTAGAGTGTGTCCATCTTGGTGTAGGATGTTGGCGTATGCCTGGCAAAGTCGATATATTAGTAACCAATTTGTCAGAGAAACCCACATACAGTGTGATAGCTACAGAACAATGTTACATTTACACCTATTATATAATAAACCATAATAAGTAATTTCTATTATTTCTGCCATGTGTGACAGATGTAGGTATACCTCTCTTTAAATAATCAACCAGTATTTTTAGTCAGTGAAAAAACCATAGAAGATAGAGAGGTATCAAGTAGAATACTGCAAGACCACATGCGTACCATCTCATGACTGACTGTTGGACAGTGAAAGAGTTGCAGAAAGAGAGAGAGAGAAGTAGGGACCTTAATGAAGGAAACTATTGATTGCAGGTTCTGCTTGTATTCATGAAGAGGAACATGTTGGAAAGCACTAGTTCGATCAGGAAGAGAAGCATCATTAGCACCAAAGAAAACAGTCATTGCTATTGGTGATTCTCCATTACAGACTTTCTCAATCACTTTGAGTACCCAGCGCGTATTATACCCACTGTAACCTCTAAGAATTACGTCCAACTGATCATCAAATAGCAGATTGAGAAAAGTCAACACACAATCGAACCATTTTAATTATTAATCAAATAAAAAACAAAACTTACATAATCCTTAAAACCAGATAGCGAATCAAGAAATAAGGTTTTACCGAACGGGAGAAATGATGAGCAAGAGAAGCTCCCCAACCTCCGTCTCCAAATGAATCTTCAGTTATGGAGTCTCCAAATAAGATCATCTTCGGTCTCATCTTCTTCTTCTTTGTCTGGACACAACTAACCAGTAAATTATGAATCCCACCCCTCTTATTCCTTGTGATAAGTCCGAGTATGATTGAAGATGAACAATTATCCAGAAAATCTGATAGTGATGCTGCAGGGATTTGAGAGAGAGAGAGTAATTGGAAAGTTGGTTTCGGTTATGTCTATCACAGAGGAGACTGATAGGGTAGAGTAGATTTCTCCGGACTCTTTTCTTTGTTTCCTTTTCTTCTTCTTTTCTATTCACAAACTGAGAGCGTCCCTCTCACAGACTGTACCTAGACGACGTCCACTATTTTATATCCACCAGTGATTTCTCCAAAGTTTATGTTCCCAAAAATGCCCTATCACATCTTTCGTGAATGACAACATTATCCCTATCTTCCTCCAGCTGGGTCCACATCAACATCACTCTTAACTTCCATGGCGGAATAATAGAGTGTGGGAGGATTTTTCAATGAGTGCCATTTTGTGGACCGTTAAAGGCGTTGGGCGTAGTCCTATGGTTGCTAATCTAGCAGCTAGATTAGCAGTTCACGTCAGCTAGACTACCTTTTAAGTCCTATGGGAGTGCTAATCTAGCAGCTAGATTAGCAGTCCACGTTAGCCCAGCGTTGTTTGGTTCAGCGCTTTAAATCTCAGTCGTCAGATCAAAAAATAAATCGCCCACCGCTGAACCATTCAGTGAAAAGGTAGTTTTTTTAGCGCTGAACCATTCAGCGCTTCAATCTCGCTGCTAGTTCAACTGCGAGCACATACTAGGAGAGAGAACTAGTGTTAACAAATAGACCACACCTTCTTCTTTTTTGAACTGCAACACTTTTCTGCTAATCTAACAGCTCAATCTAGCCCATAGGACTTAGTCTTAGTGTATCCAGTCCAGTGTCAACCTGAATATGAATAATAAATGTAGAAATTAACGTTTAATCCCATATTAGTTAGTTGGGCTTTAGACACTCTAATCATGTTCCTTTAAGCCTAGTACTGGGAGGTCCAAATTTACCAAATCCTGAACGAGTTAGTCCAAATCCTAACGATTCAGTCCAGACTAAAATAACCCTCCTATAAAACCTAATCTGAATTTCTTCCCAGATATGTTTCTTCTTCATTTATCCTCTCTCCCTCTTTTAGATTTGTTGAAGATGGTGACACGGTGACTATTGTTATCGTGGACGCTTAACAAGTGGTGGTGTGGTTGGTGGTTTCGAAATCATGTCTTTTCAGAAAATATTTTCAGATCTAAGATTTTTAGGTGAGAAAAGAGGGAATTTCGAATCAATTTGATGATTTTCTTCTTGCGAATTTTCATTTTCTTCTCATATCTTTCGCTCCTCATCTTCGATATTGTTGTTGTTTCATCATATTTTAAATTTCGAGGTTTGATTTTTTTTCTTTCATTGGAGGATTGTTTGATCAATCCTTTCATATTTTAATTGAATCTTTTGAATCTATAACGGATGGATTTAATGATCATTAATTCATGCAAATTTTTTCATTGTTATAATAAGTTGAGATAATTCGTTTGATTTTCTCTTTGATTTTTCATTTTTTGTTCTTTAACTTTGATTGTAAGCTTTATTTAAAAATAGATGTTGATATTTTATACTTGATTCAAATCTTTGAATTATCATCCATGGGAGTCGAAATGTTTACTAATCGGGTGTGTTTTCTTTAATAACACACTAAAATTCATCAGTGGAGATGAATTAATAGAGTATTTGTTAACCTTTAGTTCATAAAGCATGTGTATATTATTGTACACTTTTAATTTTGATTATATTATGAATTCAGAGTAGGTGGAGTTTATTGATGACGTTGAGAAGTCATCTGGTGGCGTTGCACCTCCACCAGCTGCCAAGTAAGGATTTTGAAGAATATTTTGTTTCTTTTAAAAAAAAATCTTTAAAATAATGTTTACTACAAAGAAAATGTCAACGGGGCATGTTCGATGCAATAATTAATTCTAACTTATCGATTTTCATAGATATATATACCGCTTTGAAACTTCATTAGGGAAAGATAACGGTAATAGAAACGGCAGTAATCAATTAGTGATGGTCAGTCGCGAAGAATACAACATACATGATTAGTTAATAATCCATCTCAAGAAATGCAGCTCTTCCGGTGCTTGCAATATCGTTGTGACTTACTGCACTTAAAATGGTCAAGCATGTCCTGAGAATCATTGATATGATTAGGTACATATTCTTTCTTTTTTAGATTATAAGTGGTAGGGGTAGTAACATGTGTACATCATATGTTATCAGTAAGGCCCCTTCTACTTTGTCCTTTTTGATTCTTAACATTTTTTCGACTCATTTATTTCAAAAAAGGTGACGAAAATGGATTTGGTGTTTGTAAATATGGGTTTGCAATGTGTAACGACACAATTACCGACTGATTTTTGGTCTGAGACGTAGATGTGTGGAATGATGATGCAAATCCATCCACCATATTCTTTGAATTACTATACTATGATAAAAATAGGATTTGGGTAGAGCTAACATCATACATAAATATTGTTTTCCTTCAGATGTTTGAATGTTTTGCAGTGGTTAAAGTAACTTTTAAAGAGGTTTTAAGATTAATTATCATCTATCGTTTTTCCCCGTACATTGTTTGGATGTGATTGTGTAATAGTTTCCCTTTTATTTGTTTTTTCAATTTCTCAAATTATATAGCAGTTGAATTTCACCACTGCCTATTTCCCCAATGGCCTTTTTATATTGAATTGTTAATATGCAAGTAACATGTTGATTTTTAAAGTGCACATAGTTGTGCACCTATTGATTGTTATTAATGTGTACATGGTTGTACATATACTGATTATTAATGGTACAAAATAGTATTATACCATGATGCACCTTTGACATCAACCTTTTTTGATTTTATGTATTTAATTTAGGGACTCATAAACTCAAAATAGTAGAGCGCACAAGCATATTACAAGGTTTGCATAGTTTCATGGTTCAAATCCATTTGAGTTTTCATGTTATGTTTATTCATATGGTTTGCAATATCAACCGATACAACCAAATCAATGTATCGTATCCGTACAGTTGGAACTAATCTGATACACCCGTTACAAACTGGTATGGACCAATAGTCACTTGTATTTGCTCAATGTGACGGTTCATGCTTTGTATTTTATATGAATATTTCTTTTTTTCTTTATTATCCCCTTTTAATTTAGTGACACTATACTTTATTTATGAATATTCGTTCCAATATTACAATATGGTCTCTTATAATTTTTTGTCAGTGTGGCATATATGGCAAGTGTTATACGGATATCGATATCTGCTACCTCTAATATGATACATATATTTTTTACGACGATCATTCAACAATCTTTTTCATTTACTGGATGTCAAACAGTGATGCTATGAGTCACTGGCTGTTGGTCATGACAAAAATCACATGTGTACATATTGGTAAACCTGTAATATAAGTGTACATTGTTGTGCGCATGTGACTGAAATTTCAAGTTGGTGAATATATATTGCATAAGCTTATGTAAGCGTAGATTTCCACTTCTTATTATGGTTATCAAATTTAATTTATTCAATTTCCAGTTTATCTCTTTGGCGATTTTTTTTTGTACTGGTTATATGAGGTGTATTTTCTTGTACACCATTTATTCACGGTGCTCATAAAAGTGCATTGTTTTTTTTTACTTGTTATACATGGTGTATTTGACCACATAAACATATACATGCATACATAATGGTGTGTACAAGCTGGCGAACATGTGGGGAAAAAATGATACCATAAGCTTATGCGTACGTTAATAACTATGTACAAGCTGGTGCACATGTGGAAAAAATGAGGGCATAAGCTTATGCTTGCGTAAATAACTATGTGTACAAGTTGGTGCACCCTGGAAAAAATGAGGGGACAAGCTTATGTTTGCGTACAAATGAGGGCATAAGCTTATGACGTCTAGGTTATAGTAGCACTTGTATTTCAGTTTTTTTGGTGCTTAGGTTTCATTTGGTATTAACGTTATTGATAGCTTGATTTTGCTAGAATGGTTGGTTATGGTTGTGGATGGACTAGTGCTCATGCAACTTTTTGGTACTATGGGCAAGAAAGTAAACTCTACAAATTTAATATTTCACTTGTTCAATGTTTTTTTTTTATAGAGTTTCGGGAAATTTCGATTATTTAACAGTCGGAACAACAAATGTGGAACTGTTGAAGGCATCACTTAGTTCAGTAGAGTACATTGCCTCACTATTTAACTCGGAGGATGAGTTGAAGATGATAAAGGAGGTTGTGAGCACATTTTCCTTTGGAAGTCACCTCACCTTATGCTGCTATGCTTGTAACCCAAGATGCTGCAACACGTTATAAGGTATACTTGGTTCCCTTTTTGATTCTTATCTTAATGTTGGCCTTAGCTGACAACATGATTGTGTTCATTAGGTTTCTTAGTTGAATTTGACTAGTACAGTCTTCGTTTCACAAATATATTTTATTGGAGAATTAGCCTTCGTGTTCACCAAAAATACAGGTGTAGTTTGTTTGTTTGTCCTTTGCCATGCATATAGTCGTTTTATATGTATTAAACTCAAGGACTCATAAACATCAAATGGCTTAGTGAACGCATTTGGCATGTCTTGCGTAAGGGTCCTAATGGAAGCTTTACTAGGTGTTTGTAGGGGTGTACATATTGGTGTACCTATGTAATTCCCATGAAAAAGTAGGTTTGTGTCCGGTTATCAATACTCGATTTTATGCATGTTTTTTTAGGGGTGTACATATTGGTGCACCGGTGTAATTCCCATGAAAAAATAGGTTTGTTTGTGGTTATGAATGATCGATTTTATGCATGTTTCACGGGGATGTACATATTGGTTCACCCCGGTTATTAATAATTGATTTTATGCATGTTTTTTAGGGTGCACATATTGGTGCACTTCCCATGAAAAATAGACTTGTGTGTGGTTATGAATGATCGATTTTATGCATATTTTGCAGAGGTGCACGTATTGGTGCACCTGTGTAGTTTCCATGAAAAATAGGTTTGTGTGTGTTTATGAACGATCGATTTTATGCATATTTTGCAGAGGTGTATGTATTGGTGTACTTGTGTAGTTTCCATGAAAAAATAGATTTGTGTGTGGTTATGAATAATAAATTTTATGCATGTTTTGGAAGGGTGTACATATTGGTGCACTTGTGTAATTCCCATGAAAAAATAGGTTTGTGTGTGATTATGAATAATCCATTTTATGCATGTTTTGTATGGCTGTACACATTGTTGCACCAGTGTAATCCACATGATAAAGAAGGTTTAGGTGTGGCTATGAATGATAGATTTTATGCATGATTTGTAGGGGTGTACATATTAATGCACTAGTGTATTTTCCATGGAAAAGTAGATTTGTGTGTGGTTACGAATAATCGTTTTATGCATTTTTTTGCAGGGGTGTACGTATTGGGGTACCGGTGTAATTCCCATGAAAAAGTAGGTCAGAGTGTGGATATGAGTTACTAATTTCATGCATGTTTTGTAGGTGTGTACAAAATGGTGCACATGTGAAAAACTGATTGCAGAAGCTCATAAATTTTTTTGCATGCTTTTTTTCTTTTTTACACATCAAAGCGACAAATAAATTATTTTTAAACTGAAAATTATATAGTCGTATGGGTACTCTTTTTGCAGATCTCAGAAAGATCTTTTTGTATGTATAAAGTTTGTAGGTTTTGGATGAGTGGTGCGAAAGATAAATCGTTTTTAAATATATATTTTTATATTATTTAAAATTGCTGACATCATTATGAGTCATTTTGGACTATACTATAAATATTTGGACTAAATTGTAAATCATGAGGGTTATTGGTGTACTTTCCATATTTTAAATAACTTTTAGACTAAACTGTACCTAGTTAACTCGAGATGGACTAATCCGTACTTTTTGACGCATTTTCGGACTAAACCGTATTTTTCCCATAATATATTTATTAATATCGAGAAGGATCAAGGAACTACATTGTCGTAGCATCAGCACTAGTAGATGATTCAAACCAGTTTGGGCCATTCTTGCAAACTAGAAAGTGAAAACTATTATCCAATCTATTTTTCAGTTTTTTTAATCAAAGACCCACCATAGAAAACTTCATACGCGCCTTAAATTTTTTGTGACAGGCCCATATTTCGAGATTATGATTTTCATTATATTTCATATACAGTCTTCAGGGTCGGCCCTAAGATTTTACTGCCCCGAAGTAAAGGTACAAATTCCCCCCCCCCCCCTCCCCATTAGTAGAAAAAGTTTAAAAAATAAGTTTTGAGAAGAGAACCAAACAAGTAGATAGCTTAAAAACGAAATATGCAAAAGTAACTTGATGCTTGTTATGTAGAAAGGATACAACGATTCTTTGGGTAAATTTGCCTGTCAAAAGAGAGATATTGTGCGGTGAAGAGACAAAGGGTAGAGACTGTTATGGATCCATGTGTTCATAAGTTTTCCTTGAGCGGCATCAGTTACATCACCTTGCACAAAGGGGACATATTCAAAATAGGTAGAGTTCAATGGTAAAAGTACATTTCATAACATTTTGATTGAATTGATTTAAAGTTTTTCTAGAGAAATGGGTTTGAAATTTCTTCCCTAGAAAAGCAAAATATTAAACAATCAAAAAATCATGATTATTATGCTTATACTCTATTCATTGATGATCTACTCTATTCATTGATTAATTTACCAAGTACTAGTAATGAAATTAGAGTTAGTGTTGTAGAGGAAGCAGGGCAATCGGAAGAAACAGTGATCAAGAGAGAGAACGATAAAGAGTTTTTTTCTTGCTTTTGAGTAGTTTTTGAACTAGATATTTAACAATAGACCGCTGAAGTAATCACTTATTTGTGTGCTGCCCCTAAATTTTTCAGAATATATGTCCAATATTCCATTTCAAATCACAATTTAGACCATTTTTATTTTATTTTCTGTCACATAAACTACGTTATAAATTTGAAATTTGCCGCCCCACTACACATGCTGCCTCAAAGTAAGGCTTTGCCAGCCTTGCCTCAGGGCCGGCCCTGACAGTCTTCTATGTATCTGGTTATTTCTTTCAGAAACTTTGAGCAGAGGAGTAATTGATTTTTTTCGATTCGACGGGAGAAATTTAATTTCATGAGTTGATTATCTCAAGGTTTTTTTTGTCTCATAGTGTTCCTGTGATTTGACCTTTTTTTTTTCTTTTTTTTTTATTTCGTTTTTAGATTTCTATATTTGGGAACTTCTTTTATACATAAATGCCTTTTCTTGTTCAACATTGCTATTGTTCTTTCAGAATTCCATTAATCCGTCTCTTCCATAATGTAGCTGAAAAGACGAGGGTACCCAAATATACCTCAATCTAAAACTTTTCCACCTATAAGTCCTTTTCCGAAAGTGATTGTCTATGGACTGAGTCGAGACAATACAACTAATCAGTTCAAACTTTGTGTGATCGTTTATGGATACGAGATCGAGACAATACAACAACTAAGTATGTTTACTTGATAATAGGTTCGGACTTAACCAAACTCTAGGGATTGTCTATCAAGTAAAATAGGAATTAACGTTTGTGCGATTTACTTTAAATTATAATAAACACAATTATAATTGCGGAAAATAAAAGTAAATGACGCAGCAAGATTTTTTTAACGAGGAAACCGCAAATGCAGAAAAACCCCGGGACCTAGTCCAGAATTGAATACTCTCAGAATTAAGCCGCTATACAAAATCAAACCAACTTCGTATAGTTGAGACCAAGCAACTAAACCTATAGTTCACCTAGTTTCCTCAGTATCCTTGCGCCTCCAACTTGCAGTAAGTCACGCACTTGGAACAATTCCTTTGGTTCGTATTCCAAACAGTAAAGGAACAACAAATCTGTTCGGTAACAACTCTTTTCAAACAAAGTGATATGAGTTTGACAAAGGCTCTTCCGTTTAACCAATAAACTCCTTTGTCGGGTCCTTAGATCAATCTCTTAATAACTACCGAAGTAATTGTTAGATTATGCAATCAATACTATTAATCACAAAGAAGTGTATTGATGCCGATCTACTCAACTAATCAATCTAATCTATCACAAGGATAAACCGATTATAGTTGGATCCCTTTCCAGCCGAAACAAGTATTGGGCACACCAAAGATTATGAGCCCAAAAAGTCTTATTGTCTTCAAATCTTCTTTAATCTTCAATCAGCACCTGCACACAATCAACTTGAATCCCTTGTGATCAATCACACACAGAAAGGAGTCTTTTAACGTTGGATTATCACAAGACGTCTTTAGATCTACAAACAGTCTAAAGATCCCCGTCGAAACTTCGATCTAGTTTGAGTGAATCGTATATCAGAAGAGAAGATTCTCAAGCATAAACAAACTAGGTGCAATCAAAGTTCAACAACCGTTAGTCAATCAAATCAATCGAAAACTAAAATAAACTGCAATTATCTAGTTTCCCACCAACGGTACTAATAGAGCTTCTCAATCCAAAAGAAGTCTTTAAACTGAGCGGCCGTAAGAGATTTCGCCTAATTAGGTTACTTTCCTCCCCGAATAGGCGGATCCACCAGTAACAACACAACTGAGGTAGTTTTGCTTGCTCTGAGGATTAGTTTGCTAGGAATGCAAACTTAAGTATTTATAGACAAGGAAGTTTGGACACCAAGGAATTTCCAAAACCGAATATTCTCAAAGATATGCAATAAACACAAAATCGGTTTTCATAACTCCTGGAAATGCACTGTCCAAATATTGACCGAAATCCCAATAGAAATGTCTATAATCAGTAAATGCACATTACTAATTATTATTTTCTAAAGATATGCATTTAATTGCTTGAAATTAAATAGCATATAAAAAACTAAGAAACCTTAATTAAAAGATTCCCAATTTATTTCGATCCTGGGTTTCTCCTTTAGCTATTAAGGAATATCTTTGAACAATTAATGATAAGAGTTACTGCACATGTTCAAAGTATGTCGACATCTTTACTTTGCAAGTCCCTTTTCATACTTACAATCTTGGAAACGATTAGCCACACTTCCAAACAAGTTTAGAATTGGTTCGTCTGAATTCCAAGAACTATGTGCTTGATTATCCTATCAAATCACCAATCATGGGTTTCACGGTTCTACCTCCATGTGAGTACTGTGCATAGTCACACTAGTTACCAAAATTCGGTTGACTAGGTACTAGGATCGGTTCCCCACAACTTATGGTAACTACCTGTATTCTGTCGCACATGTTCATAGGATCGGTTCCCCCAAAACTACAAAAAATTTGCACATGTTCATAGGATCGGTTCCCCCATCTACTAAAAACATGTTGCACCTCTTACAAGGATCGATTCCCCTCTTGTAAATTTGTTGCACCTCTTACTAGGATCGGTTCCCCAATTGCTAGATAAATGTTGCTATTTACAAGGCATCGATCATACCATCTTGAGTGATTACTTAAGATCCGTTTCACTAATAAAAGTTATACCAATACATAAGTCAGGCCTTGTGAATAGTTTTACCAAGATACATAAACAAGTTTATGAGCGGTTATACTAAACACACATATTGGTAATTCAAAATAGATCTGCAATGAATAACAATACCAATAAGCCTAGTGATTTCCCTTTCGATTCACAAAACGAGTTTATGAACTTACTTCCTTTAAACGAATGTAAAACATTGTTTCCTAGGATGAAATCTTCACTCATACCCATACATAATCACAATAACATTCATACGATTATGTCGATGTCTTATATACAAAGTTTAATGGTTAAGCAATAAACCTCATATTGTATTCCTTAATACTATGTCTTACTAGAGTATCATACACAGCTTCGCAGTTATGTTTTCAATATGCACGACTTGAAAGATACGTTAGGGAATGAAACAGTTCAAGTCAAATATTACTAACTTCAAGAGGAAGGATGATGTTGTCGTTGTAGCTTCATACTTCTTCACATTATTTAAGTCTTCATGTAATACTTGTAAGTCTCATATCCTAATACTTTCAAGCTAACCTATACGAAGTTGACTCTAGTATATAATCAAGCGACTCTTTAAATGAGTTTTGATTCACTAAAATATGACAACCAAACTTGATATACCAACGCTTGGTGGGTTCAACCGAGCTATGCTCTAACAATCTCCCCCTTTGTCAATTTTAGTGAAAAAACCCTTACATCATATGGATAAACAAATTACAAAAATTCATTATACACATACGCTTGATTCCCGGTTCAACAGCACAAAATCTGCATTAAATTCAATCCTTAAATGCCGCTGCTGACATTATAATAACAAAGCTAATACTCCCCCTAAAGGTAAGATAGGTAGATTTTCAATCCACACGTCTTTGTTATTTTCATGTAGTTCCTCATAACTACGTATCATATGATATATGACTCCCCCTTAGTCTATGCTTTCACTCTTTTCGTTAGAATAAACGTTTTAGCACAAATGTCCTTTCCCTTAGTGATACCAACTCACAACAAGTCAATATCACTTGTTTACGCCATATATTTCTCCCCCTTTTTGTAACAAAATGACAAAGAAACGAAAAAATAAAGGACAAACCGAAAGGATCTTACAAATCTCACAAAGAGAATTTGCAAACCTATAAGAGTTGAGCACGAGGGTTTTGCATACCATTTTATATAACCAATATCAAAATCGAAACTACAAGTAATTTGGTTTTAACATGTTATCTAGGAAACAATTGCCCGAAGAAATTTTCCCTAATAGTTTAGCAACTCAAAAAAATCGACTAATCACCTTAGTTCTTTTGCTAAACCGATTACACAAGTACAATCGCTTGTTCGATAAGACCAAAATAAAGATCAGAATTAACTTTATTTTTCTCACCAGGCTCTAATTATTCTCAACAATAACTTAGACCTTTCACTTTTAAACAAGACAAATACTAGGTTAGTTAACTAGTAATTCTTGTTAAGGCATTCGGTTAGACTTGAATAACCGAAACCTCCACATTTGATAAGTCTAACTAAGATCTAAAAAACTTAGTTTCTCTTATCCGGAAATCACTTGGACTAAACAAATGATCCCGAAACACTTTTGTTAAGCCATAAAGGTATATTACAAGTATTTGGGCAGTTGTAGAAGGTTTGTACATCACAATAAAAGTATATTCACATCTATAGCAGTTTTGCACTTCTCAAGATGGCGGTATTGCTGTAAGTATAAGTCTGAATTTTTCTGTTTTGAAAAATTGTAACTTGTAATAGTTCATAGCTTTCATTACTCGACTAAGTGTTGCAAAAGTGATACTTTGAGAGTATGTGGAAGTGTTTTAATGAGAATTATGTGATTATGATGGTTTGTTTGATTCATTCAGAAATTATAAACACGAATCTTGCCCAAAGGTGTTTTGTGTTTATGAAATTTGATGTGAATCAAGTCTCATACGGGTGAAAGCTTTTCATATGAGAATTTATTCTTAAACTTATTGGGACTCATTGTATGTCGTAATTTCTGCCCAAAGGTGATTTGCGATGATATAGAGTCTTGTTTTTGAGTTTAAGATGTTATTGTTTTGCTTATTGACATGCTATTCACTTGGTTTATGTTATATTTGTATAAAGCGATAATAAGCATGTGTGTGTTGTGTGAATCTGAATTTCAGTGGAACTGTGATTGTAGTTTATCATCATGTTTATTCCATGTTGTGGTTTGAATCTGAAATTCAGTGGGAGTGATGTTTGTAGCTTGTTTATCATCATTCTCTTGTTCTTGTAAGGTTTATATGCTTATAAAGTAATCTCTAGTTTGAGACAAAGTACGTTTGTTATGTATGTTGCGGTAACATCTGAAATTCGATGGGAATATGATGTTTAGTGTTTTATTGTCATATTTGTTTTCTTATTTTGTAAGGTGTATATGCGCATAAAGTAGTCTCTAGTACGAGACATATAGTTCTCATTCGATATCATTAATGTCCTAAAGTTCTTGGTCTCATTAGAATACGAGAATAGTGCTTAATTCGAGCAAGACAATGGGGATATCAATAAGGAGAAAATGCAGGTGGCATAAGAGCATATGGTGTGCTGCTTGTATGGCATAAAGCGACGGCAATGAAGTTACAAGTGCAATTCAGTTTTGGCATAAGGCTAAGCCAAATAAAGTTTTCAAGTCAGCTTGTTTTTGGCATAAAGTTGAGCCAATAAAAATGTTTTCTGTTTTGAAAAATCAAAACGTTTTACTTGGGAATAATAGGCCGTCTAGTTTTCTGATTGTAGAAATGGCTTGCGCTTTTTAAATGCAAGAAATGAGTCTCTATAGTCGAAGACTAGCGTACTGTTTGACTCGAGTGTGTGGCTAGCATAAAGAAGTCTTTAAAAAGGTTTTGTTGCTTAAACAAGTGGGAGATGTTAGACTTTTTTGTGTTTTGCGCAACAAATCTCATATGGTTAAGGTAATCCTTATTTAGTTTAAGATAATGTTAGAGCACTGCTCGGTCGAACTCGCAAGCGTTGCTATCTCAAGCTTGTTTGTCAAGTTTAGTTGATCAAAAATATATACTTGATTTCTAGTCTACTTATAACTTTGTCTCGGATTAGGATAGAAGTGTGTAGTTGAGCATTAGACTTCACGGCGTTCACCAGTTGAAGAAGAAGATTTACTGAAGATCTTGGAGGAACTTCGTCGATAAAAGGTATGTGGAGACTAAAACTTATCTATCACTCAGAAGTTTATTCAATTATATCTACTAATGAGACTAAGTCATATAGCTATCTAGACTTTGTGTTATACACTTTTGAAATTTCAAGTCGAGTTTATCTCATTTATATATTTCTCGAAATACAAGTTTAAAGCTTAGAAAGCTTCATCATCTACTTCACAACTTTAGTTGTAAACAATTCATTTTTTTGGAAACTAAATATTAAGTCAAGATGATCATGTGAAAATTACCTTGAACATCTTACATGATTTGTGTGAGATAATCATTTGAAGTTAACTTGGAAAGTTTCGTATTGATCAATTAATCATTTGAAAATTACTTGAAGCTAGTGGTATGTGTAAGATTACCATTGTTATCTTCTAAGGATGTTTCAAATTGATTGAATGAGAATTTTAGAACTACTACCAATGTCTGGATACAGCACAGTATGCGTACCCAACATGCGAACTGTGAAGTACTAGTTCAGGTCCGGAACTCTTATTTGCGAACTGTGTTTGCGAACGAGTTTATCTGTGATAGGTCCGGAACTGTGGTTTGCGAATGGCAAAAATAGGCAAGGTACGGAACTGTAGTTTTCGTACTCAGTTTTCGAGCTCAGTGGTTAGGTTCTAAAATCAGTAAGTATGACAACTCGTTCACATACTTGTATGGTAACTATTGTCTATACTCATAAACCCATGTTCGTTTGTGAACTCTGTTTGCGAACTAAAGTCCCTGGATTTTTAATGTATTAAGGTATGTGAACTTGTTTTGCAAACCGTGGCATTATGTTCATGAATTGGTTCTTGTATAAGTACCTTGTACACTTATAAACCAAATCGAATATGTTTAAAATTGTTCATGGATATTTCTGAAACACATTTATATTCATTTGATTATCTATCATGATTGATTGATTAACAGATTTGGTCTAGAAGTGTTAGATAAATATGGCTACGCTAAAAGTGTTCATATGACTAACTTCGGTTAACTGTTATTAAGCCAACTTGTTATACACGTTTATGTACGGTTCACCCATATCAAAATATAGGTATATTTCATTTGTGTGTATCAAGCTAAACCATCTAACGGTGGAGATTGATTGCTTATTTTCTAAGCAAACTTAGCTTGAATCTTAAATCAGGAGTTAATCTAACGGTGGATATTAATTTCTTTGTTACTAAGTTATCTTAGCTTTGATTGTAAGCAACCCTGATTTGAAAGACTATATAAGGAGGAACTCTATGAGGAACTCTAGCATCTGGAAAACCTAATCCCGATACTCTCGTGTGTCCTAGTTGCAAACTAGAGTCGATTCTCCATTAACCTAGGTTTCCAGTTCTTCTGAAAACCATTACTAGGTTTAACGACTTAAAGACTTCGCTTGGGATTCGTGAAGCCATGTCCAACTATTTTCTCTGTAGTTGCGTATCCTGATCTTACTTTTTCTATCGTATTGAGTTTAATCTTCTCTAAGATTTTCTCGAGACTTATTCCCGATAGGTAAGATATAAAAAGTAATCACAACAGTTTCTTCATCTCAGACTCTTGTGATTCCGCAATAACTTCTTCTGTGAATTAGTTAGGTTATTGTGAGGTGACTAATATTTCTAGGTTGCTCTTCGGGAGTATAAGACCGGATTATTTGTTGAATTTCCTGTTCACCTTGATCTTTATCTTAAGACGGAAACAACAAATAGAATAGACTTATCTATGGGAGACAGATTTGTTTATAAGTCTTCGACTTTAAGTCGTAGCAACTTCTAGGCTGTAAAGGACGTCATCTAGGGAATCAAGTGCGCAGAGTCTTGTGAGATTCAAGAGGCGTGAGAAACGTGACTGTACCTCAATCGGTGTGAGACTTGGTTAGGGCTCAACTACATTCTAGTATGAAGTTAACTTGTAGTAGGCTAGAGTCTGTAGCGGCTTAATACAATGTGGTGTTCAAGTCTAGACTAGGTCCCATGGTTTTTCTGCATTTGCGGTTTCCTCGTTAACAAAATTTCTGGTGTCTGTGTTATTTTTTTCCGCATTATATTTTTTTAATATAATTAAAATATCACATGTTGTGCGTTGTTCAATCATAGTTGATAAATCCGACCTTGTTTGTTGGATATAACTTGATTGACACTCGGACATTGGCCTTTGGTACCATCCGAGTTATTCTCTTAACAATCATCTTGTAAGGACTAATTGTAGTGTTAATGGAGCTGAAATTCCAACATATACATCTTACAATGATTGCATAAGCAAATTAGTGGATGCATGGATGAAATGACGAGGGTACCAAGTACACCAAAATCTTTTCGATATCAACCTATAAGTCTGATACCTTGAGTTATCGTCTATGGAAAAAGTCGATACAATATAATAACAAAGTTAAGTAATCACTTGATAATAGTTACGGTACAAGACCTATATACTATAGGATCAGTATCAAGCGTTTTGGATTATCATACAGTGTATTTAATTTTAATTATAACTAAACCAATAATTATAGTTGCGGAAAGTAAAAGTAAAGACACAACAAAATTTTGTTGACGAGGAAACCGCAAATGCTGGAAAACCCCCGGGACCTAGTCCAGTTTTGAATAGTCTCAGAATTAAGTCGTTATACAAAGAAACTACCAACTGCGTATAGTTGAGACCAAGTAAACTACCCCTAGTTACCTAGTTTCCTCTGTATACCGCGCCTACAACCAATCTGGCCAACACACGTGAATCCTAAGATAGAGTCCACTATTTTAAGTTACTTTAGTCTCTCTGAAGACTTTGAACACTCAAACCTTTGGACCGTCTTCCAAACAGTAAGGACTAATTTTTTCGGTAACCACTCTTTTATCTCAATAAGTTAATCAAAGATATATCTTGTTGAGTGTGACAAAGGCTTTTATGTTTGAAATAGATTAAACTCCTTTGTTGGGTTATTAGATCTTATAAGATCTGGATTAAACAAGTTAACCAGATCAAGTCAAACAGAACTACCAGATTCAGAGAGTACCACAAAATGATAGCTTGTCGATCTAAATATGACTATTCAATAATCATTCTATCAAAGGATAAACCATAGCTAGTCGGATCCAGCCGATCAAGTTTGTGCACGAAGCAAATCACGAAGATACAAAACCTATAAGAAAAATCTTCTTATCTTCAATCTTCAATAGTCTTATGTACCTGCACAATAGCAAACTTGATTCCTGGCTTATGATCGATCACGCACAGAATGGAGTCTGTTAACGATGGATAATCACAAGTCAATGTTAAACTCTTGATTTAGTTTGAGTGACCTTATGTCATAAGAGAAGGCTCACGAGAATAATCAAATTAGGTGCAATTCAAGATATAACTACAGTTAGTTAATCAAATCAATAATTGAAAATTAAAATAACAATACGATTCTAGTTTCCCACCAACGGTACTAGTAGATGCTTCTAGATCCCAAATAAGTCTTTAAATTAGCGAACGTAAGAGATTTCTCCTAATTAGGGTACTCTCCTCTCCAAGATAGTATTACAAGAATACTATTAGTCTGCTACACCAGAAACAAAAAAGATGAATTTTTCCTGGCTTAGGATAAGTTTGTTATATATATACCAAGGTAGTTTGGACACCATGGAATTTCCATAACCGAAGATATCCAAAAGATGTGCAATAAAGCACCTAAACTCGGTTTTATGACATATCCAACTGTATAACCGAAATCTCAATGGACAACTCAATATTAGCTAGCAATTAACTAATATATAATTCCAGAGATATGTTTTGATTACTGGTAAAACAAAACATATTAATTTAGGAAATGTCAAAATATTATCTACTATTTCGCTTTGGGATCTCATCTTGAGTATCAAGGAATATCCTTGAACAACTAAGAGATAAGATTTCAACACATGTTATGAAAAGACGAGGGTACCCAAATACACCACAATCTTTATGTTTCAACCTAAGTCCTCTACAGAATGTGATCGTCTATGGACACAGTCGAGATAATACGACAATTCAGTTCACACTTCGTGTAATCGTCTATGGATACGAGATCGACACAACACAACAACAAGATAACTTGTGTGATTGACTATGGATACAAGATCGAGATAATACAACAACAAAGTGTGTACTTGATAATAGGTTAGGTAATAACCAAACTCTATAGGATCACTATCAAGTATTATGGAGTTAACGTACTTGTATATTTTACTTAATTATAATAACAAATTATAATGCGGAAATCAAAGTAAAAGACACAACAGATTTTGTTAACGAGGAAACCGCAAATGCAGAAAACCCCGGGACCTAGTCCAGTTTTGAATACTCTCAGAATTAAGCCGCTATACAAAATCTAAATCAACTTTGTATAGTTGAGACCAAGCAGACTACCCCTAGCTACTTAGTTCCCTTAGTATCCCTGCGCCTTCGAATTCTAGAGTCACACACGTGAATAACAAGTCCTTTGGGTCATATTCCAAATAGCAAAGGAAAAATCTGTTTGGTAACCAATCTAATCAATCTTGCTAAATATTATAATAAATCGTTGACAAAGGCTCTTACGTTTAATCTAATAAACTCCTTTGTCTGTTTAGATCAATCTAACTATAACTACCGAAATAGTAAAGTATATATTTGCACTCAATCAATATAGATCTTAAAGAGAAATATAGAGAATGATGATCTCACGCAACTAATCAATCAGATCTATCAAAGATAAACAGATTCTAGTTGGATCCCAGCCGATCAAGGTTTGTGCACTAAATCCACAATATACGGAAACTAATAAGAATTCTTATTCGTCTTCAAATATTCTATTATCTTCAAATACATGCACAACGCCACTTGAATCTTTTGTGATCAATCACACACAGAATGGAGTCTGTTAACAATAGATTATCACAAGATCTCTTTAGATCTAACAACAGTTCTGAAGATCCCGTGGATACTTTGATCTAGTCTGAGTGAATCTTATATCAGAAGAGAATATTCTCAAGCATAAACAAACTAGGTGCAATCAATGTTTCAACAACCGTTAGTCAATCAAATCAAATCGAAAACTAATAACATTGCAATTATCTAGTTTCCCACAAACGGTACTCTTAGAGCTTCTTGATCCCACAAAAGTCTTTAAACGAGCGGTCGTAAGAGATTTCACCTAATTAGCATACTTTCCTCTCCGATTAGACGGCTTCACCAGAAACAACAAGAATGAAGTTTGCATGGATCTTAGGATAGTTTGCTAGAAATGCAAACTTAGGTATTTATAGACCGAGGATGTTTGGACACGAAGGAATTTCCAAAACCAAAAATATTCTCAAGATATGCAATGAATGCCCAAATTCGGTTTTCATAATTCCAATGAATGTTGGTCCAATATTTTCCAAAATATCTCAATAGAAAATCTCCAATTAGTAAATACACATTACTAATTTTTATTCTCTAGAGATATGCATTAATTGCAGGTAATTAAAGCATGTAAAACAAAAAACCTTAATTAAAAGATTCTTAATTTATTTTGGCACAGGATCACCTTGAGTACCAAGGAATATTTTTGAATAATAAATGATAAGAGTTATTGCTCATGTACAATCGCTTGTTTCGATAAAACCAAAATAAATATTAGAATTGAAAAGACGAGGGTACCCAAATATACCACAATCTTAAACTTTTCCACCTATAAGTCCTCTTACCGAAAGTGATTGTCTATGGACTGAGTCGAGACAATACAACGAATCGGTATTCACACTTTGTGTGATCGTCTATGGATACAAGATCGAGACAATACAACAATCAAAGTGTGATTACTTGATAATAGGTTCGGACTTAACCAAACTCTATAGGATCACTATCAATTAATACGGAGTTAACGTTTGTGTAATTTACTTTAAATTATAATAACAACAATTATAATTGCGGAAAACAAAAGTAAATGACATAACAAGATTTTGTTAACGAGGAAACCGCAAATGCAGAAAAACCACGGGACCTAGTCCAGAATTGAATACTCTTAAGCCGCTATTCAAAATCACACTAACTTCGTATAGTTGAGACCAAGCAACTAAACCTATAGTTCACCTAGTTTCTTAAGTATCCCTGCGCTTCCGACATTCAATAAGTGCACGCACTGGAACAATTCCGTTGGTTCGTATTCCAAACAGTAAAGGAACAACAAATCTGTTCGGTAACAACTCTATTCAATCTCAGCGATATGAGTTAGACAAAGTCTCTTCTGTTTAATCCAATAAACTCCTTTGTCGGGTTTAGATCTATCTATCCAACAACTACCAAAGTAGCAGAGTTTAGATTTTGCAATCAATAATAGGATCTACCAAGATACTAAATACTGATGCCGATCTACGCAACTAATCAATCAAATCTATCAAGGATAAACCGATTATAGTTGGATCCAAGCCGATCAAGTTTTGTGCACACCAAAGATTATGAAACCAATAAGAAATCTTCTTTGTCTTCAAATGTTCTTAAATCTTAAATAAACACCTGCACACAACAACTTGAATCTCTTGTGATCAATCACGCGTAGAACGGAGTCTGTTAACGGATCATCACAAGACGTCTTTAGATCTACAAACAGTTCTAAAGATCCCGTCGACACTTCGATCTAGTTTGAATGAATCTCATATCAGAAGAGAAGATTCTCAAGAATAAACAAACTAGATGCAATCAAAGTTAAACAACCGTTAGTCAATCAAATCAAATCGAAAACTAATAATACTGCAATTATCTAGTTTCCCACCAACGGTACTCGTAGATCTTCTTGATCCCACAGAAGTTTTTAAATGAGCGGTCTTAAGAGATTTCGCCTAATTAGGGTACTTTCCTCTCCGAATAGACGGCTCCACCAGTAACAACACAACAAGGTAGTTTTGCTGGCTCTTAGGATAGTTTTCTCGAAATGCAAATTAGGGTATTTATAGACCAAGGAAATTTGGACACCAAGGAATTTCCGAAACCGAAATATTTTTAAGATATGCAATATTTCCAAAATCGGTTTTCAAAATTTCTGGAAATGCTCTGTCCAAATTTAACCGAAATCCCACTAAAAAAAACTCCAATTAATAAATGCACATTACCAATTTTTATTTTCCATAGATATGCATTTTAATTGCTGGTAATTAAAAGCATATAAAATTAACAACCATAATTAAAAGATTCTCAACTTATTTTGGTCCGGGATCTCCTTTAGTTATTAAGGAATATCTTTGAACAATAAAAGATAAGAGTTACTGAACATGTTCAAAGTATGTCGACATCTTATTTCTTTGTAAATCCTTTTTCATATTTACAATCTTGGAACCGATTATACCACACTTCCAAACAAGTTTAGAACTGGTTCATTTGATTTCCAAGAACTATGTGATTGATCAAATATCAATACACTAATCATGGGTTTAAGGTTCTACCAAACACAAGGATCGGTTCTACCTTAATATGGTTATTGGGATCGGTTACATCAGTTACCAGGATCGGTTACATCAATTACCAGGACCGGTAACCATATTCTCATGGTATTACTTCTGATCGGTCACACCAGTTACCAGGGTCGGTTACACCTATTACAAGGAATGGTTACACAAATTACAAGGATCGATTACACACTCTTTTGTGATCGGTCACACCAATTACTAGGATCGGTTAAACCAATTACTAGGATTGGTCACACCAATTACAAATATCGATCATACCATCTTAGGTGATTACTTAGGATCAGTTGCACTAATAAAAGTCATACCAATACATAAGTCAGGCATTATGACTAGTTTTACCAAGATACATAACAAGTTATGATCGGTTCTACTAACTCACACATATTGGTAATCCAAAGATATGCAATGAATAACAATACCAATAATCCTAGCGATTTCCCTTTCGATTCATAAAACAAGTTCATGAATGTACTTCCTTTAAACGAATGTAAACATTTTTTCCAAGGACGAAATCTTCACCCATACCCATACACATAATCACAATAGCATTCATACGATTATGTCGATGTCTTATATACGAAGTTCAAAAGATAAGCGTTATACTTCGTATTCTAATTCATTAACACTATGTCTACTAGAGTATAATCATTCACAGCTTCGTAGTTATGTTTTCAATATAGCACGACTTGAAAGATACGTTAGGAAAGAAACAGTTCAAGTCACAATATTACTAACCTCAAGAGGAAGGATGATGTCATCGATGTAGCTTGTTACTTCTTCACATTCTTCAAGTCTTCGAGTAATACTTGTATGTCTCATAATCCTAAAATTTCTGGCCTAACCTATACGAAGTTGTCTCTAGTACATAATCAAGCGACTCTTTAATTGAGTTTTGATTCACTAAAATAGGACAACCAAACTTGACATACCAACGCTTGGTGGGTTCAACTGAGCTATGCTCTAACAAGAATTAACTTTATTTCTCTCATCGGGCTCTAATTATTAGACAATAACTTAGACCTTTCTCTTTAGACAAGACAAACACTAGGTTAGTTAACTAGTTTTTCTTGTCAAGGCATTCGATTAGAATTGAATAACCGAATCCTCCAATTAATAAGTCTAACTAAGATCAGAATTAACTTAGTTTCTCTTATCCGGAATTAATTGGACTAAACAAATGATCCGATATTTTGTTAAGCCACAAACAATAGATATAAACCAAAATAAATTGACTTGCATAATTATTTTCTTAACCGAAAGCAATTGAACAAATATAAAAATTACAGCACCGCAATTGCACTGAATTTCGTTAAGCACACTTGATACCCAACAATAAAGAAGATACCAAACCAAAAGCCAAATAAATTGACACGGTTTTTCTTTACCGGAAACAATTGAATCACATAAACATCCATACACAACATATGGAACATATCAATTGTACCGACATTTGGTTAAGCAAAAGCAAAATATATACAATATAAAAAGGCTTTTCTTAAACAGAAAAACGATTAACTAACAAATAAAATCGTTACCTCAATTTCCGCAGCCACATCTCCCCAGAAAGATATATCATTAAGCGTAAGTTCAAATAAAAATTCTCCCCCAATGTGTTCTCATCCTGTCACAAGAACAAAAAAACAACAGCAAAAGCAACCTTTACCAGAGAAAGGTTGAACCGGTTTTAACTAATGCGTGCCAATAGAAAAAGTTGAAAACCCGAAACACATATGTTATGCTAAACCCAACTTATGTAAACATAAATTGATTCAACATATTGTGACTTTTCACATATGAGTTTTAATCGGAACACCTTATGATCCTTTGATAAAGTCAACCAACATGGGCTAGAACTTAATCCCGCTAAATAAAAAAGCCACACAAATCATAAGGTTACATTATATGAGATCGAATATTAAGGTTAATAAAAACCGAAATCAGTCATCTCATAAACCAAAAGCACATAGCAAAAGTATAGACATTCATTCACAGGCTATGTAATCGGAAACTATCACATGAAACAAAAATTATAAAAATAATAATTTTATTCATAAATAATAATTGATAGTTTTATTCAAAATAGACCTTACACAATTCATAAAATAAATCAAAATATTGATGTCTATTTTATGTTTGAGATTTAAGAAGTAGAACACTCCTTATCTTCGAGCCACTTTTGACATTCTTTTTCTAGTTCTAACTCTTGGTCTCCTTCTCCCTTCCAAAACTCTGCATCAATGTTCAGGATACCCTGTAGAGTTTCTGGATCTTTTCGAGCAGCAAAGGCTAACTATTTTTGAATACAATTTAATTGTCTACCAAGACTCTTCAGATGAACCAGAAGATTTTCAGTTTTGTTGTTAGAAATCTGTGAATTCCCTACAATGATTTCTTCTTTGGTTCGACTTCCAATCATTTGACTTATGATCCTTTTAGAGACAGTATTAGTGCTTCTCATGTCATCAAAGTCATTTCCCATCGTGACATATTTTGGTAATGAGACATTGAAATCTCAAATTTCTCTTGATTCCTGGAGATGAAACAGAATTTGATATCTTGATCATTTTACTGATAATGATTCCACAAAGATCAACTTGTGAATCTCCTTCCAATAGAAAGTAAACAAGTTCTGCAAATTCCTTATTCCAAACCGACTTGTCTTTTGTACTTGCAAACAGAGTTGCTATAGCAAGTTTTCCGAAAACCCTTAAGTGAAAGGGTATATCTTTGGTTGGTAGTCTACCTTCTTCCCAGTCAATCTTTTTTCCAATGAGACGGTTTAAAATGTTATCATGTTCAATTTCAACTCCGGTAATCATGTGATTACATTCCACATTGTACTTGATGATGTTTGAAATCGTCTTACGATCGACATAGTGAATACCACAACTAACAAGAGTAACAAAGGTAAGATTCTCATGATCAATATTGTGAATATTAGCATATAAAATTCTTACCAAATCAGGTGAATATTTTTCAAAATCAAAAAGTTTTCCCTAGTTTCGATCTTGAATAAACTTCACATTAGTCATTATCTTGACTTCTGAATCAAATATCTTTTCAGCCGTAAACTCTATTTTTTTGAGAGTTTTATATTTCTCAAAATATGAACTATCAACAAAGGAGGTGACTTCATGTTTATCTTCTATTTTGTAAGGAAATCTGATCCTTTCAGTCTCATCGTATATAACAATATCGTCAGAAGTTTTGTTATCTCTTGATTTCCACTTTCTCATATTTCCAAAAATCGAAGATATATGTAAAATCCTAGTTTCGGTTCCGAATAATTTCTCCCAAGATGTTTGTAAAAACAACACAAAATAATCTTCTTTTATAAGGAGTAAAGATATTAATTTTCAGAAATAACTAGTTTTAGGAATTCCTTCCAAAATCGGAAACCATAATTTGTGGAAAACAAATCCGATTTCGCAACTAGGTATTTCTTTTGGAAAACCGATTTTTCTTGGAACGGATCTTCAACATGGATCAATTCTATATTCATGTCCAAATAATTGTCAACTCTATTATTACCAAAACTTGATAATATATTTTGAAATTCACTCAAGAATTTTCAAATAGAGTATACAATGATAAATTTGAACATAACAAGATGTTTATAAAAAATATCTTTGGAATCACAAATCCAGTAAAATTTTAAAATATCACTTGCTTCATTAAAACAGCTGTGGGGTGTATGAAGCAATCCGTTGTTAATAGAATTATTAACTGAAAAATCATCCTTTGCATAATCACAAAGATTCCAAAATCGCATCCTGATCAGCGATACATTGACAGTCTTAGATCTGAAAATGTACATATATATATTTGGGTAACAAATCCAAAATATATTTAAGATCCCATATTTTTCAAGAACAAAATAGTCATGGTTCATATTTAGAAAATTCTCATGTGGAATCTTATGCATTTTCAAGATAAAACATGTCACATAGAAAATTGTATCATTGTTACTAAACTTGTTAGTATCCAATACCGTGCGATACAATTCTATGATAGCCAAGGGATTATGTAAGTCCACAGAGACATACATAGACATAATCCCAATTCCTAACAAGTTAGGAACAAGAGTATTATATACTTCATTCGTGTCTTCCACCACGAGTCTTTGAAGTAGTAAAATCCTGCTACTACGTTAACTGAATCAACCATTAGATTCAATTCTTATAGGTTGGATCGAACCAAACACAGATTGTTAGATCTTTTCGTGTTTGCCTGCTCTATACAAATTGAAAAGGCGAGGGTACCCAAATACACCGCAATCTTTTTGTTTCAACCTATAAGTCCTCTACCGAATGTGATTGTCTATGGGCAGAGTCGAGACAATATGACAATTCGGTTCACACTTCGTGTGATCGTCTATGGATATGAGATCGAGACAATACAACAATAAGATAACTTGTGTGATTGACTATGGATACAAGATCGAGACAATACAACAACAAAGTGTATACTTGATAATAGGTTTGGTAATAACCAAACTCTATAGGATCACTATCAAGTATTACGGAGTTAACGTTGAAAAAGTGGGGGTACAACAACCACACCCAATATTTCGTTAGGCAATCTATATGGACTAACTCCAATATAATTCCAAGAGAATAAACTAGACAGTCAGACTCAATCAAGGAAAATATATCCAAGAGTTATATCTCTGTTTCTCAATGTAATCAGCAAATGAAACAGACAGAATCCGTGAGCCTGATTATTGTGAGAAACAACTTGAACGGTACCAAAGACCAATGTTCAAGTGTCAATCAATTTAATTCAACAACCAAAGGTTGGATTTACCAATTAATTGAACTACGCACAACCTGTGATATTTCAATTATATAAACAAATATAATGCGAAAAAGAAATAACACAGACACAAGAAGTTTTATTAACGAGGAAACCGCAAATGCAGAAAAACCCCGGGACCTAGTCCAGATTTGAACACCACACTGTATTAAGCCGCTACAGACTATAGCCTACTACAAGTTAACTTTGAATTGGAATGTAGTTGAGCCCTGACCAATCTCACACTGATCAAGGTACAGTCGCGTTCCTTACGTCTCTGAATCCCATCAGGACTCTACGCACTTGATTCCCTTAGCTGATCTCACTCACAACTATGAGTTGCTACAACCCAAAGTCGAAGACTTTATAAACAAATCTGTCTCCCACAGAAAAGTCTATTCTGATAGATAAATCTGTCTCCCACATAAATACCTACGAAGTTTTTGTTTCGTCTTTTGATAAATCAAGGTGAACAGGAACCAATTGATAATCCGATCTTATATTCTTGAAGAACATCCTAGAAATATCAATCACCTCACAATAACTTAACTATATGGTAGTAGAACAAGTTATTGTGGAATCATAAAGAATGAGACGAAGAGCATTGTGATTACTTTTTATATCTTACATATCGGAGATAAATCTCAAGCAAATCTTAGAGAGGATAGTACTCAATACGATAGAATAAGTAAGATCAGAACACGTAACTACAGAGAAAATAGTTGGGTCTGGCTTCAGATTCCCAATGAAGTCTTTAAGTCGTTAACCTATAATGGTTTTGGAAAAACCTAGGTTAAAGTAAAATCGACTCTAGTCGCAACTAGTATCACACAGGAGGTGTGGGGATTAGGTTTCCCAGTTGCTAGAGCTCTCCCTTATATAGTCTTCAAATCAGGGTTTGATAACTTTGAAACAAAGCAATCAATATTCACCGTTGGATGAAATCCTGACTTAAGATTCAAGTTAAGTTTGCTTACAACATAAGCAATATCTCTCCACGGTTAGATGGACTTAGCTTGTTACACACAAATGAAATATACCTTCATTTAGATATGGGTAACCGTACCTAAAAGTGTATATTGAGTTGTCACGATAACAGTTAACCGAAGTTAGCCATATGAACACTTTTGTGTTAACCTTTTTCATCTTAACACTTCTAGATCAAATGATACTCAAATGAATCTAATTATGTTACTCATAGAGTTGTTCAATTGTTTATATTCTCATACAAGTAACCAAGACACAATTGAAGCAAAATCGGATTTGAAAAGACGAGGGTACCCAAATACACCACAATATTTAATTTATCCACCTATAAGTCCTCTTACCGAAAGTGATTGTCTATGGACAAAGTCGAGACAATACGACAAATCGGTATTCACACTTTGTGTGATTGTCTATGGATACGAGATCTAGACAATACGACAATCAAAGTGTGGTTACTTCATAATAGGTTCAGACTTAACAAAACTCTATAGGATCACTATCAAGTAAAGCGGAGTTAACGTTTGTGTATTTTACTTCTAATTATAATAAACAATTATAATTTGGGAAATATAAAAGTAAAAGACACAACAAGATTTTGTTAACGAGGAAACCGCAAATGCAGAAAAACCCCAGGACCTAGTCCAGAATTGAATACTTTCAGAATTAAGCCGCTATACAAAATCTAAACTAACTTCGTATAGTTGAGACCAAGCAACTACCCCTAGTTCACTCAGTTTCTTCAGTATCCCTGCACTTCCGACTTCGATGAGTGCACGCACTAGAACAATTTCTTTGGATCGTATTTAAAAAAATAAAGGAACAACAAATCTGTTTGGTAACAACTCTATTAATTCTTTCCAGATAAAGATATCTCAAGTCATATGCAAATGCTCTTCCGTTTAAGCTAATAAACTCCTTTGCCTGGTTAGATCAATCTATCCAATAACTACCGAAGCAGTCAAGTTTAGATTTGCATTCAATCAATATAGATTCCAACGAGAAACTATAAAGTGATGCCGATCTCACGCAACTAATCAATCGAATAAATCCGATTCTAGTTGGATCCCATCCGATCAAGGTTTGTGCAACACAAAGATATGAGTAACCAATAAGAAATCTTCCTCGTCTTCAAATCTTCTTTAATCTTCAATTAAAACCTGCAAAATACCACTTGAATCTCTTGTGATCAATCACGCACAGAACGGAGTCTGTTAACAATGGATTATCACAAGATGTCTTTTGATCTACAAACATTTCTAAAGATCCCGTCGATACTTCGATCTAGTTTGAGTGAATCTTATATCAGAAGAGAAGATTCTCAAGAATAAACAAACTAGGTGCAATCAAAGTTTCAACAACCGTTAGTCAATCAAATCAATCGAAAACTAATAACACTGCAATTATGTAGTTTCCCACCAACGGTACTCGTAGAGCTTCTTGATCCCACAGAAGTTTTTAAATGAGCGGTCGTAAGAGATTTCGCCTAATTAGGGTACTTTCCTCTCCGAATAGACGGCTCCACCAGAAACAACAAAAATATGAAGTTTGCCTGGCTCTTAGGATGGTTTACTAGAAATGCAAACTTAGGTATTTATAGACCAAGGATGTTTGGACACCAAGGAATTTCAAAAACCGAAAGTATTCTCGAGATATGCAATAAATGCCCATTCGGTTTTCATAATTCCAGTAAATGCTTTGTCCAATATTTTCTGAAATCTCTCAATAGAAAATCTCCAATTAGTAAATGCACATTACTAATTTTTATTCTCTAGAGATATGCATTTAATTGCTGGTAATGAAGGCATATAAAACTAACAACCTTAATTAAAAGATTCTTAATTTATTTCAGAACAAGATCTCCTTGAGTACTAAGGAATATCTTTGAACAATAAAAGATAAGAGTTACTGTTCGTGTTCAAAGTATGTTGACATTTTTTTGTCTGTAAATCCTCTTTCATATTTACAATCTTGGAATCAATTATACCACACTTCCAAACGAGTTTAGAATTTGTTCATTTGTATTCCAAGACAACTATGTGATTGATCAAATATCAAATCACATCCATGGGTTCAATCGGTTCTACCAATCACTAGGATTGGTTATACCCTAATATGGAGCACTTGTGATCGGTCACACAAGTTACCAGGACCGGTTACATCAGTTACCAGGATCGGTTACATCAATTACCAGGACCTGTTACCATATACACATGGTATTGCTTGTGATCGGTCACACCAATCACTAGGATCGGTTACACCAATTACTAGGACCGTTTACACCAATTACAAGGATCGATTACACAATTCTGTGTGATCGGTCATACCAATTACTAGTTTCGGTCACACCAATTACAAATATCGATCATACCATCTCAGGTGATTACTTAGAATCTGTTACACTAATTAATCAAAACTAGTCATACCAAATCATAAGTCAGGCATTGTGATTAGTTGTACCAATATACATAACAAGTTACGATCGGTTCTACCATCTCACTCATATTGGTAATCCAAATATTTTCAATGAATAGCAATACCAATAAGCCAAGCGATTTCCCTTTCGATTCATAAAACAAGTTCATGAATGTACTTCCTTTAAACAAATGTAAAACATTGTTTCCTAAGATGAAATCTTCACCTTTACCCATTCTCATAATCATCACAACATTCATAAGATTATGTCGATGTCATATCTACGAAGTTCAAAAGATAAGTGTTATACTTCGTAGTCTAATTCCTTAATACTATGATCATATGATCATGTTTCACTACTAGAGAAAAATATTCATACACAACTTCACAGTTATGTTTTCAATATTGCACAACTTGAAAGATACGTTAGGAATGAAACAGTTCAAGTCAATATTACTAACCTCAAGAGGAAGGATGATGTCGTCATTATAGCTCGTTACTTCATCACGTTCTTCAGGTCTTCGAGTAATACTTGTATGTCTCAACATTCCTATACTTTTTAGTCTAACCTAAACGAAGTTGTCTCTAGTACATAATCAAGCGACTCTTAGATGAGTTTCGACTCACTAAAATATGACAACCAAACTTGACATACCAACGCTTGGTGGGTTCAACCGAGCTATGCTCTAACAATCTCCCCATTTGTCAATTTTAGTGACAAAACTCTTAATAACAAAGCTAGATTCCAAGTTTCAACAACACAATAACCCGCATATATTCAATCAATAAATGCCGTTGTTGACATCTGAATAACAAAGCTTATACTCCTCCTAAAGGTAAGATAGGTAGATATTCAATCCGAACATCTTTGTTATTCCCATTTTGTAGTCAAGATAACTACACATCAATATGATATGTTTCTCCCCCTTAGTCAATGTTTTACTTTTTCGTTAGATATAAAGTTTAAGCACAATTGTCATTTCCTTAGTGATTGTAAATAACTTTTTTACTCGATATATTTCCCCCTCTTTTTGTCACAAAATGACAAAGGTTCGAGCAAATACAGGTCAAACCGAAAGGATCTTACAAATCTAAAATACTTGTAAACAACCTATAAGAGTTAAGCACAAAGGTTTCACATACCACTTTAGATAACCAATATTAAAACCGAAACTACAAGTAATTTAGTTTTAATATGTTATCAAGGAAAACCATTGCCCAAAGCAATTTTCCCTAATAGTTTAACAAATTGATTAAGAAACTTAGTTCCCTTGTTAAACCGATTGTAAACATACAATCGCTTATTTCGATAAGACCAAAATAAAGATCAGAATTAACTTTATTTCTCTCATCAGGTTCTAATTATTCAGACAATAACTTAGACCTTTCACTTTAGACAAGACAAGCACTAGGTTAGTTAACTAGTTTTTCTTGTCAAGGCATTCGATTAGACTTGAATAACCGAATCCTTCAATTTGATAAGTCTAACTAAGATCATAATTAACTTAGTTTCTCTTATCCGGAATCGAATTGGACTAAACAAATGATCCCGAATTTCATTAAGCCATAAACAATACATACAAACCAAAATAAATTGACCTGCACAATTATTTTCTTAACCGGAAGCAATTGAAACAAACATAGACATTATAGCATCGCAATTGCAAAGAAATTTCGTTAAGCAAAAACACTTGATACCAAACAATAAAGAAGATACCAAACAATAAGTCAAATGAATTGACACAGTTTTTATTAACCGAAAACAATTGAATCACACACACACACATCCATACACACATAATGGAATATATCAATTGTACCGAAATTTTGTTAAGCAAAAGCAAAATATATGCAATATAAACAGGCTTTTCTTAAACAGGAAAACGATTTACTAACAAATTCGTTACCTCAGATTCCGCATCCTCTTCTCCCCAGAAAGATATATTATTAAGCGCAAGTTCAAGTTAGACCTGTCCCCAGTATGTTGTCATCCTCTCGCAAGAACAAAAGAACAACAACAAAAGCAACCTTTACCAGAGAAAGGTTGAATCGGTTTTAACTAATGCGTTCCAATAGCAAAAGTTGAAACCCCGAAACACATATGTTATGCTAAACACAACTCATGTAAACACAAATTGATTCAACATATTGTGACTTTTCACATATGAGTTTCAATCAGAACACCTTATGATCCTTTGATAAATCCTACCAACATGGGCTAGAACTTAATCCCGCTAAATCAAAAAGTCACACAAACCATAAGGGTTCACAACATATGAGATCGAATATTAAGGTTATGAAAACCGAAATCAGACATCCCATAAACCGAAAACACATAGCAAAAGTATAGACATTCATGCAAAGGCTATGTAATCGGAAACTATCAAGAAAAATTATAAAATAATAATTTTATTCATAAATAATGATAGTTTATTCAAAAATAGACCTTATACAATTATTGAAATAAATCAAAAACTGATGTCTATTTCCTTGGATTAAGTATTACAACATATAACTTAATCCTTAGTGGTGCTCTGATTGTTCACTGAGGTTTCTTCAGTGTTCAAACTCTTGAAGCATGTCTCGAGAGACTTGTCTACAACCACTTCCTGTTTTTCAAGCTTTTCAACTTGAACCTTCATGTCTGCAAGATCATCTTTTGTTTCTTCAATCCTATCCTTGAGCCAATCTTGATTTCGAACCGTCATTATGAGATTGGTTCTTAGTTATTCAAAACCATGGATATAGTCAATCATACTATCAGAAGGTATCCACTTGGTTTTTGTTGGATCTTGAAGGTTGTAAGCCAACAAACATGACTCATCTTGGGATCCAGCAGAACTATCGGTATCATAATCAGACATGATTTTTGATATGATCTTCTTCTTCCTTTCTGTATTGATTCCTTGACAATTCTTAACCTTTTGAGCTTCCTCCTTATTGGCCTTTGTAAAACTGTGAGTTATTGGAGGCATGCTTAGGGATTTAAATAAGAATTAATCAGGGTTTCTCAATACAAGCAAGAGAAAGTTTCTCTTAAGAAGAGACAACTTTCGGACCAAAAATACACGGAATTTCCGAAAACATATAACGAATATATTTTGTTTCCCATGTCCGAACTTCTCATGCTGGAAGGCTTATTAAAATCCAAAAATTTCAAATTAAACCTATTTTTTGGAAGATCATGATAAACATGAACATTTTTAGACAAAAATGGATTCGCAACTATCCAGAAATTATCACAGATTTTTCTGATAAAAACACAAACAAACAATTGTGCTCTCGTGTTATGTGCTTTCTCATCCCAAAAGTTATGAGCACGAACTAGGATGAGAGTGCACAATCTCCATACAACTAGGTTGTATCGGAGTAAGCCTTTTCTTGCTTACAACGAGTATCAGAAACATAGTTCATGTTTATCTTTGGAAATTTCTGCCCTAAGTATTTTCTCCCAAGAAGATGATCCTTCCTTGATCTATGATCATGAGGAGAAACTGTACTGATGTGAGAATTTACAGAGATAGATAGATCTCTCTTAATTCTGTCAATGAGATTTTCATAATATTTTCTCATTCTAAGGATTTCCTTATTATGCACATCAGTATGATTATTTGAAACAATTATTGGAAATCCCTGATTGTTTCCTTTGGCAGAGATTTTCACTTTCCCTTTCTTCTGGGATCGTTCTTCATGTAAACAAAGACTGTTTCGACATGAGTGAGGAGGAACTTTTTTATAGAAGTGATTATCAACTCCTACTTCTGATTCTTTTGAGTTGATCTTATCAGTTTGGGGTATATTCTGTCTTTCTACTGAGGAATGATCTTTCAGTTTTTTAAGATAAGAAACTTCTTTTAATACTTTTACCGCAGTATTTTGAAGAAGTATAAGTTTCCTGTCAAGTGATTGAAAGTTGTATTCCTTAGGATCTTTTTCACGAAATCGGTTCAAAGTTTCTTCAGGACAAGATTTCGTTTGATCATCAGTAGTTGTAGAAGATGGTTCTTCATTCTCTTCTGACTTGATGTAGTTAGATAACCTTCCATCATCATGATCTGTTTCAGACGTGATCAAACAAGTCTTGTTATCACGATCTTTAAAAGTCGAAGGACTTTTATTTTCCTCATCAGAAGAAATTATAACAGAATCATTAGTCAGAGTCATAGGATGAACCTCTTGATCTTGAGTAAGAGATTTACCAAGAGCTTCTACTTTAACAGTGAGATCCATATTCTCTTTGGCTAGAATATGTAGTTGCATGTTTTTCTCTCTGATCTCTTCTTAAGAAGATTAGATTTTGTCTTTAATATCAGCATCCTTGTAGATAGATATCTTATAGGCTTTAGGAGTTTTACCAACTCTTTATTAGCATCTTCTTTTCCATCAGAGATAGACTCAAATGTTTTCGTAACTCCTGGATCATAGGTTATCGAGGTAGGATCATCTTCAACATTTGAGTATTCATACTCTTGCATAACGTTAACTGAACCAGTCATTGGATTCAATTCTTATAGGTTGGATCGCACCAAACACAGATTGTTAGATCTTTTCATGTTTGCTTGCCCTGATACCAATTGAAAAGACGAGGGTACCCAAATACACCACAATCTTCAATTTATCCACCTATAAGTCCTCTTACCGAAAGTGATTGTCTATGGACAAAGTCGAGACAATACGAAAAATCGGTATTCACACTTTATGTGATTGTCTATGGATACGAGATCGAGACAATACGACAACCAAAGTGTGATTACTTGATAATAGGTTCGGACTTAACCAAACTCTATAGGATCACTATCAAGTAAAGCGGAGTTAGCGTTTTTGTATTTTACTTCAAAATATAATAAACAATTATAATTGCGTAAATAGAAAAGTAAAAGACACAGAAAGATTTTGTTAACGAGGAAACCGCAAATACAGAAAAATCCCGGGACCTAGTCCAGAATTGAATACTCTCAGAATTAAGCCGCTAAACAAAATATAAACCAACTTCGTATAGTTGAGACCAAGCAACTACCTCTAGTTCACTCAGTTTCATCAGTATCCCTGCGCTTCCGACTTCGATGAGTGCACGCACTAGAACAATTTCTTTGGATCGTATTTAAAAAAATAAAGGAACAACAAATCTGTTTGGTAACAACTTATTGATTCTTTCCAGATAAAGATATCTCAAGTCATTTGCAAAGGCTCTTCCGTTTAAGCTAATAAACTCCTTTGCCGGGTTAGATCAATCTATCCAATAACTACCGAAGCATTCAAGTTTAGATTTGCAGTCAATCAATATAGATTCCAACAAGAACCTATAAAGTGATGCCGATCTCACGAAACTAATCAATCAAATAAATCTGATTCTAGTTGGATCCCAGCCGATCAAGGTTTGTGCAACACAAAGATATGAGAAACCAATAAGAAATCTTCAAATCTTATTTAATCTTAAATTAAAACCTACACAACACCACTTGACTCTCTTGTGATAATTCACGCACAGAACGGAGTCTGTTAACAATGGATTATCACAAGATGTCTTTAGATTTACGAACAGTTTTAAAGATCTCGTCGATACTTCGATCTAGTTTGTGTGAATCTTATATCAGAAGAGAAGATTCTCAAGAATAAACAAACTAGGTGCAATCAAAGTTTCAACAACCGTTAGTCAATCAAATCAATCGAAAACTAATAACACTGCAATTATGTAGTTTCCCACCAACGGTACTCGTAGAGCTTCTTGATCCTACATAAGTCTTTAAACGAGCGGTCGTAAGAGATTTCGCCTAATTAGGGTACTTTCCTCTCCGAATAGACGACTCCACCAGAAACAACAAAAAATGAAGTTTGCCTGGATCCTAGGATGGTTTGCTAGAAATGCAAACTTAGGTATTTATAGACCAAAGATGTTTGGACACCAAGGAATTTCCAAAACCGAAAGTATTCTCAATATATGCAATAAATGCCCATTCGGTTTTCATAATTCCAGTAAATACTTTGTCCAATATTTTCTGAAATCTCTCAATAGAAAATCTACAATTAGTAAATGCACATTACTAATTTTTATTCTCTAGATATATGCATTTAATTGCTGGTAATTAAAGCATATAAAACTAACAACCTTAATTAAAAGATTCTTAATTTATTTCGGAACAGGATCTCCTAGAGTACTAAGAAATATCTTTGAACAATAAAAGATAAGAGTTACTGTTCATGATCAAAGTATGTTGACATCCTTTCTTTGTAAATCCCTTTTCATATTTACAATCTTGGAATCGATTATACCACACTTTCAAATACGTTTAGAATTGGTTCATCTGTATTCCAAGACAACTATGTGATTGATCAAATATCAAATCACATCCATGGGTTCAATCGGTTCTACCAATCACTAGGATCGATTATACCCTAATATGGAGAACTTGTGACTGGTCACACAAGTTACCAGGATCGGTTACATCAATTACCAGGACCGGTTACCATATACACATGGTATTTCTTGTGATCGGTCACACCAGTCACTAGGATCGGTTACACCAATTACCAGGATTGGTTACACTAATTACTAGGACCGGTTACACCAATTACAAGGATCGATTACACAATTCTCTGTGATCGATCACACCAATTACTAGGATCGGTCACACCAATTACAAATATCGATCATACCATCTCAGGTGATTACTTAGGATCGGTTACACTAATTAATCAAAACTAGTCATACCAAATCAAAAGTCAGGCATTGTGATTAGTTGTACCAAGATACATAACAAGTTACGATCGGTTCTACCATCTCACACATATTGTTAATCCAAAGATTTGCAATGAATAACAATACCAATAAGCCTAGTTATTTCCCTTTCGATTGATAAAACAAGTTCATGAATGTACTTCCTTTAAACAAATGTAAAACATTGTTTTATATGATGAAATCTTCACCTTTACCCATTCTCATAATCATCACATCATTCATAAGATTATGTCGATGTCATATCTATGAAGTTCAAAAGATAAGCGTTATACTTCGTAGTCTAATTCCTTAATATTATGATCATATATGATCATGGTTCACTACTAGAGAAAAATATTCATACACAACTTCACAGTTATGTTTTCAATATAGCACGACTTGAAAGATACGTTAGGAATGAAACAGTTCAAGTCAATATTACTAACCTCAAGAGGAAGGATGATGTCGTTGTTGTAGCTCGTTACTTCTTCACGTTCTTCTGGTCTTCGAGTAATACTTGTATGTCTCAACATTCCTAGAATTTCTAGTCTAACCTAAACGAAGTTGTCTCTAGTACATAATAAAACGACTCTTAGATGAGTTTTGACTCACTAAAATATGACAACCAAACTTGACATACCAACGCTTGGTGGGTTCAACCGAGCTATGCTCTAACAAGATTTGATTCACAAGAATCAATTCATGAACATTTAGTCACGGTTTGCAAAGATTGCATTCCTGAATATATAAATGTATTTGTTCATGAGTATGAAAACATACTTAACCGATTTTAGAACTTAACCACATAAGTTTGCAAACGGGTACGCAAACTTAAGTTCCGGACTTTGGTCATGTCCGATAGTTCGTAAACGGGTGCGCATACTGTCGTTCCGGACCGAACTCAGGTGAAACAGTTTGCAAATGGGTACGCAAACTTGGTTCCTGGACTTTAACAGTTAAAACCGTTCGCATACGGGTATGCATACTTGATTCCCGGACCTGAATTATTCTTACAACAGTTTACATACTGGTACATATACTGTGTTATATCCAGACAATGGTTAATTATGCTAAACTCCTATTTTAATCATTGAAACATCCTTAGAAGACGACAATAGCTGTTTCACACAAACTATTATCTTATAAGTAATTTTCAAGTGATCGAATGATCAATACGAAACATTCCGAGTCTACATCAAATGACTGTCTCACACAAATCATGTAAGATGTTCCAAGGCGATTTTCACATGATCATCTTTTGACTTTCGTCAAAAATAATGATGAACATAGTTAAAGAAAAAAGCTTTCCAACACATATTTCGAGAAATAGATACGCGAGATAAACTCGGCTCGAAATATAAAATGTGTATAATGTAAAGTCTGTATAGTTATACGACTTAGTCTCAATAGGAGATATAATAGAATAGACTTTTGAGTGATAGATGAGTTCAAGTCTCCATATACCTTTTGTTGATGAAGTTCCTCCAAGCTCCCCTTAGTAGATCTTCGTCTTCAATCGATGAACGCCGTGAAGTCTAAAGGTCAACTACACATTCTATCCTAATCCGAGACATAGTTATAAGTAGACTAGAAATCGAGACTTATAGTTTTGACAACTAAACTTGATAAACAAGCTTGAGATAGCAACGCTTGCGAGTTCGACCGAGCAGTGCTCTAACAATCTCCCCCTTTGTCAATTTTAGTGACAAAACTATCAATACATATGGATTACAAAATAAATAAACTTTGTAGCTTCTCATCCAAATTCTTGATTTCCTTGGTTCTTTAACATTCCTTGAATTCTTCGTCACTTCAAGTACTCCAGTGATTCTGTACGTGTTCAAGTCAGCACCATAGTTGCTGAAGATCTGTAGCCAAAACTTAGTGTATTCATCAAGGATTAGGATCTTCAGCAACTATGATGCTGACTTGAACACGTTCATGTTCCTTATGTTGAGCACTTCCGATTAAATTAATCATTAAGGTTCCTTTGTGGTTAATTTATTCGAGTTTTCTGGATACAAATTCATGTGATTTGTTAATGTCCAAAGAAATCCTTCTTTTCTTGTAAAAGTAAGGTCGCTCTTGTTGTTCTTTCGGGAATGACATTTTATGGGGGAGAGTTCTTAATTGAACTTGTGCTTAATTGCCAAATCTTTGTGGGGACTGCGACTGTGGAATATTGTAGGAGTTATCTTGTATCTTTATAAACTCCTTGATGAATACACTAAGTTTCTCAATGTAATCAGCAAATCAAACAGACAGAATCCGTGAGCCTGATTATTGTGAGAAACAACTCGAATAGTACCAAAGACCAATGTTCAAGTGTCAATCAATTTCAATCAACAACCAAAGGTTGGATTTACCAATTGATTGAACTACGCACAACCTGTGATATTTCAATTATATAAACAAATATAATGCGGAAAAGAAATAACACAGACACCAGAATTTTTGTTAACGAGGAAACCGCAAATGCAGAAAAACCCCGGGACCTAGTCCAGATTTGAACACCACACTGTATTAAGCCGTTACATACTCTAGCCCCTAGTTAGTAATTCGGGATACAGAGACAAGTTCGGGACGGCATACATATGGGAATTATACGGATTCGGATGATTCAGATTCGTTCAAAAATCCGGTCAACGGTTCATTGTTCGGCAGTGATTCGGGACGGCATACGTACGTGTATAATTCGTTTTACAAACATGCGTTCGGTATCGAAAATTCAGCATGTATAAAATTAATAAATGATACATTTTTAAGGTCATGTGTTGTAAAAAAAAATAGACCAACTATTATGTATTATATGCGAAATATAGTAAGAATACATCACCAACCATTGAGCTGCTCAATGGTTGGAGCCTTAGTTTGGAAGTCAGGTTCCATGGGTTAAATTCCTTTTGACAACATCTTTTAAATTTCTCTCTACAGAAGAAGCGAATGGGCCTGATCCACTGGATCGGCTGTTGACTCAGTCTGACTCGAGTTCACTGATCCGAACAGCTGTCCGAACTAAATGACCAAACAATACGCGGATGCGGATAATTCGCTTATAATTCGGAATTCCAATATAATGCGCGTACCCTGTTCAGTGTTGGAAGTGTTCGGCCAAATAGGACGTTATTCGGTGATACGTACGAATTCGCGAATGATTCGGGAACCATTCGTCGAATTGCTAACTAGGCTCTAGCCTACTACAAGTTATCTTCGGACTGGAATGTAGTTGAGACCTAACCAATCTCATAATGATCAAGGTACAGTCGCGTTCCTTACGTCTCTGAATCCCAGCAGGACTCTATGCAATTGATTCCCTTAGCTGATCTCACCCAAAACTAAGAGTTGCTACGACCCAAATTCGAAGACTTTATAAACAAATATGTCTCCCACTGAAAAGTCTATTCTGATAGATAAATCTGTTTCCCACAGAAATACCTACGAAGTTTTTGTTCCGTTTTTTGATAAATCAAGGTGAACATGGACCAATTGATAATTCGGTCTTATATTCCCAAAGAACGGCCTAGAAATATCAATCACCTAACAATAACTTAACTATATGGTAGTAGAACAAGTTATTGTGGAATCACAAAGAATGAGACGAAGAGCTTTGTTATTACTTTTTATATCTTACCTATCGGAGATAAATCTCGAGCAAATATTAGAGAAGATAGTACTGAATACGATAGAACAAGTAAGATCAGAACACGCAACTACAGAGAAAATAGTTGGGTCTGGCTTCAGAATCCCAATGAAGTCTTTAAGTCGTTAACCTATATTGGTTTTGGAAAAACATAGGTTAAAGGAGAATCGACTCTAGCCACAACTAGTATCACACAGAAGGTGTGGGGATTAGGTTTCCCAGTTGCTAGAGTTCTCCCTTATATAGTCTTCAAATCAGGGTTTGATAACTTTGAAACAAAGCAATCAATATTCACCGTTGGATGAAATCCTGATTTAAGATTCAAGCTAAGTTTGCTTAAAACCAAAACAATATCTCTCCATCGTTAGATGGTCTTAGCTTGTTACACACAAATGAAATATACCTTCATTTAGATATGGGTAACGGTACCTAAACGTGTATATTGAGTTGGCTCAATAACAGTTAACCGAAGTTAGCCATATGAACACTTTTGTGTTAACCTCGTTCATCTTAACACTTCTATATCAAATGATACTCAAATGAATCTAATTGTGTTACTCATAGAGTTGTTCAATTGTTTATATTCTCATAGAAGTATACAAGACACAATTGAAACAAAATCGGATTTTATTCACAATAATCAATTCATGAACAATTAGCCACGGTTTGCAAAGATTGCATTCCTTAATATATAAATGTATTTTTTCATGAGTATGAAAAAATACTTAACCGATTTTAGAACTTAACCACATAAGTTTGCAAACGGGTACGCAAACTTAAGTTCCGGACTTTGGTCATGTCCGACAGTTCGCAAATGGGTGCGCATACTGTCGTTCCGGACCGAACTCAGGTGAAACAGTTTGCAAACGGGTACGTAAACTTGGTTCCCGGACTTTAACAGTTAAAACCATTCGCATACGGGTATGCATACTTGGTTCCCGGACCTGAATTATTCTTACAACAGTTTGCATACTGGTATGCATACTGTGCTATATCCATACAATGGTTAATTGTTCTAAACTCCCATTTCAATCATTAAAACATCCTTAGAAGACGAAAATAACTGTCTCACACAAACTATTAGCTTATAAGTAATTTTCAAGTGATCGAATGATTAATACGAAACATTCCGAGTCTACATCAAATGACTGTCTCACACAAATCATGTAAGATGTTCCAAGGAAATTTTCACATGATCATCTTTTGACTTTCATATTTCGAGAAATAGATACACGAGATAAACTCAACTTGAAATATCAAATGTGTATAATGTAAAGTTTATATAGCTATACGACTTAGTCTCAAAAGGAGATAGAATTAAATAGACTTCTGAGTGATAGATGAGTTCAAGTCTCCACATACCTTTTGTTAATGAATTTCCTCCAAGCTCCCCTTAGTAGATCTTCGTATTCAATCGATGAACGCCGTGAAGTCTAAAGCTCAACTACACATTCTATCCTAATCTGAGACATAGCTATAAGTAGACCAGAAATCAAGACTTATAGTTTTGAAAACTAAACTTGAATAACAAGCTTGAGAGAGCAACGCTTGCGAGTTCGACTGAGCAGTGCTCTAACAAACGTACTTGCGTATTTTTCTTAACTATAATAACAAATTATAATGGGGATATCAAAGTAAGACACATCAACGCAAATTCAGAAAAACCCTTAGACCTAGTCCTGTTTTGAACACTCTCAGAATTATGCCGCTATACAAAATCTAAACCAACTTCGTATAGTTCAGACCAAGTAGACTACCCCTAGCTACTTAGTTCCCTCAGTATCCCTGCGCCTTCGACTTCTAGAGTCACGCACGTGAATATCAAGTCCTTTGGGTCATATTCCAAACAACAAAGGAAGAATCTGTTTGGTAACCACTCTAATCAATCTTGCTAAAGATTATAATGAGTCGTTTACAAAGGCTCTTCCATGTAATCTAATAAACTCCTTTGTCTGGTTAGATCAATCTAACTATAACTACGGAAATAGTCAAGTATAGATTCATACTCAATCAATATAGATATCAAAGAGAAATACAAAGAATGTCGATCTCGCGCACTAAATCAACAAGATACGAAAACTAATAAGAATTCTTCTTCATCTTCAAATCTTCTATTATCTTCAAATACCTGCACAACACCACTTGAATCTCTTGTGATCAATCACACACATAACGGATTCTGTTAACAATGGATTATAACAACTGTTAGTCAATCAAATCAAATCGAAAACTAATAACACTGTAATTATCTAGTTTCCCACCAATGGTACTCGTAGAGATTCTTGATCCCACAAAAGTCTTTAAACGAGCGGTCGTAAGAGATTTCACTTAATTAGGATACTTTCTTCTCCGATTAGATAGCTCCACCAGAAACAACAAGAATGAAGTTTGCCTGGCTCTTAGGATAGTTTGATAGAAATGCAAACTTAAGTATTTATAGACCAAGGATGTTTGGACACCAAGGAATTTCCAAAACCAAAAATATTCTCAAAAAATGTAATGAATGCCCAAATTCGGTTTTCATAATTCCAATAAATGTTTGGTCCAATATTTTCTGAAATATCTCTAATGAAAATCTCCAATTAGTAAATGCACCTTACTAATTTTTATTCTCTATAGCTATGCATTAATTGTTGGTAATTAAAGCACATAAAACCAAAAACCTTAATTAAAAGATTCTTAATTTTTTCGGCACAGGATCACCTTGAGTACTAAGGAATATCTTTGAACAATAAATGATAAGAGTTACTGCTTGTGTTCAAAGTATGTTGACATTTTTTCACTGCAAATCCTTATTTCATATTTACATGGATTTGCTTTTTGGAATCGATTCTACCACAATTCCAAATAAGTTTAGAATTGGTTTGCCAGTTTTCCAAGACTACTATGTGATCGGTCATACCAAGTCACAATGGTTAGTTGTAATCTGTCTTACCAAGTCACATACATGGGTTCAATCGGTTATACCAATCACTAGTAAGATCTAATGCTCTGATACCAACTTGTAACACCCCAAAATTCGGAAAACGGATTAGTCCAAATTTCGGTTGTTACGGGCGGGTATCGAAACTTAAATCTATTTCTTTCCCTTCCATTTTATGCTCTCATTTTGTCAAACTGTCCTTAATTAGTCTCACTAAAATGTTTACAACCACCTAACAAGGCTTAGTATTCAAAGAACAAAATAACAAGAAAGTTAGATAGTGTACAGTAAAAATCTGGTCAAAAATATGTCGCATAAATAAGTCCCAGGCAGTCTCCCTTGGCAAGACTCCACATACCTCATTAAGAGTCCAACTCCAAATCTTGACCAAAATTTAAAATGTAGACAGACTCATCTTTGAAATGCACCTGAAAAATCTAAATTCCGAGTTTATTTGGTCTTCGAAATGGGTCTGCTAAGATTATCATAGAACTACGAACCTGCAGTTTCCAGATCTGGTCTACTGGACGTTGAAGGCCAGAAATCCTAAACGATAATTCGAAACACTAAGCCCTTTGAACCCATTATATACAAGATATAGAGGAATGTTTTTTGTTGAGAAAGTGTCGCCTAAATCCTTACCTATTGGTGCCAGTTTTGCAGTCAACAGGGTGCAGAAAAATGTGTCAGAAAACATGGTTTTTCAACATTAAGTTTCAAATAAAGCTTTCAAAGACAATCACCATTCAACAAATCCCTTTCAAATGTATAATAAAAACTTCCTGGGCATTAATTTATGTTTCTAAGTCTCCCACATTTATTCTCTAAAAGAAAAACATCAAAATACATGGAATTGAAACAAGAAGCAATGCATGCTTAAACTAACGACTTCTCACTTGCTTCGCCCTTCGATAAAATCTGCAAAACGTCAATTGGGGTGAGATGACGGCTCAATAGGCTTACGTTCCCATCCTCAAAGAGATGCGGAAAAATCTCAGAAAAATATAAGGAAAATATAAATAAGCAACGATAGAACTTCAAATCGTAAACAGCGCATTCAACAAATAAATTCACAAAAAAAACAATGAAGTCTCCGACAAATCAATTCATTTAGATTTCGGTACATTGAGTCCACGGCACGAAAACCTTGGTTCGTACACCCACCTATCATTTCTCGGAACGGACAGCCGCCATCGATGGTCGGGAAGCTGCGTTCCCATGGGGATCATTACCCATTTCTCTATATCGGGGATCATTACCCGGCGCAAGATGGAACTATGTTCCAACCAACGGAAGACATGAACTCAATAAGATTTTACATAAACAACTTGTTTTGCCATTAGGAGAATGATATTCATCCACTACTGATTTCTCTAATCAAGAGCCACATCAACAAAAACTCAAGTAACAAAGACAATGGAATATTCACATGGAGTTCACTGTCACTCCAAAAATCAGCAAACATACATCTTTGAAATCAACATTTCTGGATATGAAGTAAGCTAGTTATTCATTAAGGTAAAATGACAAGAAAAATGGACATGTTAACAATCAACTCATCAAATTCGTGGTTATAGAATTAAGGTTCTAATAAGCATTTTTATAAACATCTTATGCTCCAAAAGAAATCAGTGAGAACAATCATTTGAAACTAGGTATTTTCATTTCAAAAACCAAACATTCCAATTTCATAATTCGTGATAACAAACAATTCAATCAATATTAATCAATCCAAAAACAACCATAAAACAAAATTAGAGAATTCAAAATCATATGAACAGGAAAGAAAATCCCAAAGAAGATGAGTAGTAAAATCTACCTCAAATTAGCCCAATCCTAGCAATTTTTCCTTAGAACTCTTCTCTTTCCCTGACTTCAACTCTTGAGAAATCTCTGATATATAGTTCCCACGTTTTAATTTCAATTCCCATCCTTTCATTTTCCAAAAGTAATAAAATTCATTCTTCCCCATTTACTCCCTGTTCATAAATTCCCTTGTAAAAACATTTATCTCCTGTTTCCTAAAATCCCTTGTAGATATCTAAGTGGTTATTCCCACCCATTCCCACTAACACTATGCAGGGGTGGAACAATACCATGCAATTTCCTAAGCCTTCAGTACTGGATCAGAATTCATGGTGCTAGCTTATAAAATGTCGCGCATCGACACACTATAAATGAAACAATGTATACCCACAAGCAATACACAGAGAATTTGACAAGTAATTGGTAAGACCAAAGTTCACATTTGGTCCAACTTAACAGTTTTGTCGAATCCGGTTTAACCCGATCCGTTACGCGTACTAAACGGGTGGAGGAAAATGCAGGGTATCACATTCCTAACGTATCTTTCAAGTCGTGTTATATTGAAAACATAACTGTGAAGCTGTATATATTGTAGATATTATATAATACTCTAGTGATGTGACATGGTCATATTTGTATGATCATAGTATTAGGTAATTAGACTACGAAATATAACGCTTATCTTTTGAACTTCGTAGATATGACATCGACATAATCTTGTATAGACTTTTATGATTATGTGAATGGGTTATGGTGAAGATTTCATCCTCGTTAACAAAATATTTCTGTGTGATTTACTTTTTTTTCCGCAATTATATTTGGTTATGTAATTTAAAGTAAATTGCACTTTACGTTAACTCCGATATACTTGATAGTGATCCTATAGAGTTTGGTTAAGTCCGAACCTATTATCAAGTATCACACTTTGGTTGTCGTATTGTCTCGATTTCGTATCCATAGACAATCACACAAAGTATGAATACCGAAGTTGTTGTATTGTCTCGACTTTTTTTCATAGATGATCACACTTGGTAAGAGGACTTATAGGTTGAAACAAAAAGATTGTGGTGTTGTTGATGGTGGATTTTTGACGAAGGTCATATTCGTAAAATCACATCGGGAACCATGTATTTCTAATCAGTATCAGAATCATAAGAAATTTGTATCTTCACAAATAGGTGAATCACAGTTCTGTAAAATCATGGCAGTGATAATATATAATAGCAATATTAGGGTTTCTGAAGCAGAACTTTTAATATTCCATGCATTTCGGTATTAAAAGCTGAAAGATTCGGCACACTTTATTTGAATTCAGAATTCATTCTTGGTGTCTCAATTAACCCATAATAATATATGATGCTGATCACATCATATCTGAATGCTCCTAGACATATTATATGCTAGTATAGAGCAATTGATTAATTAAATCTAGTCGCAGTATTCATCGGATTGAATTCCTAGTTATTATGTATTGATTAGACCCTAAATATTCATCTACTCGGGATCCATGGCTTTCCTCAGTCGAATTCCAAGGAAAGTAATGGATATCTACCTTTCGGGCATTTGGGGCACCCCGAGCAAGAGGCACGGGTGTATTTAGTGATAATGCTCAAAGGAGCATTCATAGAAGAACTAGGATTAGAAATCTAATTAAAGAAGGAAAGGGAAGAGATAAAATAATAAAGGAACCATGAGGGTGGGCCCACATGGCTAGCTGGCCGGCCATGCCACCGGTTCTAGCCGGCCCTCCCATCTTTTCCTTATTTTATTATTATTATTAGGGTTTTTCTCTTTCAAGGATTCCTCTTTCGATCAAAACTCATGAAACTTCCATATTTTTCCATGAACCATGTGGTTAGCAAAGCAAGTGGTCCCGCAACCATGACTTGTCCTCTTACCACCATGAAAAATATTAAAAAAATATTATTTTAATATATTTATAGTGGTCCTTCTACCACTATTAAGAGTTTCAGTTAAACTCAAATTCTTCATACAAGGATGAAATAATACTCAATGGACCATCACAAAATACCAAAATTCTCAGAATTGATCCATGAAGAGCATGGAAACATAGGCACACCACCATGACCGGCCATGGCCGGCCCTTTGGCTTGCAAAAGCCGATCCCACCTCTTTTGATGATTTTTGACCTAATTAATCATCCAGAGTCCATATTTGGTTCAAACTCCTTCCTGCAACTGGGAATGATGATCCACTCACCATCAGCTGGTCCCACGACCACCAAGGGTCGGTTTTAACACCTCTTGGTCGGTCCACCCTCTCTCCGTGACTAGGTTCTATTACCTATTGCTCAGTCAAGCATAAATTAATAATGATTAAACAACCATTAATCATCCTTTCACCAACTGCTCTGCAAAAAAGTTTAGTAAATGCTCAGTCTAGCATCCAGATGCCACATGGTCGGTCCATCACTCACTCATAGAGCGGTCCCTCTCTCACCCATTGGTTGACTCTCAATCGAGCATCCACTGATCATAATTAGGGTTTTGAACTGAATGCTTTGTCTAGCACAATTCTGAACATGTTCAAACACCAATATTCTAACATTCATTCAGCAATCAATATTTTAATTAATTAATTAAATAATATTCGGTTAATATTTTTAATTAATATTTATTTGGTCTTGCTACCAATTATTCATGGATCTAGTAGTATTTGCTATGACTAGCAATACTTGCTCTAATTATCAATGCCCCATCTGGCAAAAACCCTAATTGCTTCAACTAGCAGTGGGTCACGGTCAACAAGGTTCAGAACCACCAATATTGATTCAACTATCAATATTTAATTGCTTAGAGCAATATTCCTCATATTGATTCAACTATCAATATTCGAGTTGCAGTGTTTCTCATATTGATTCAGCTACCAGTATTTCATTGGTTCATCAACCAACATTTGGTTCGTTTGTCATCATTATTTTAATATTATAATCTCTCCTCGTCATTTGACTTACTCATGACACATTGGATTGAGAAAAACCTTTTATGATCATTGAGCGATGATTATTTTTATAAGTGCTCAGTGTGCCAACATAATGGTTTATGATCGATCCAGCAATCTCATAAAACCATTACTAAGTCATTTGACTATCATTCCTACTTCAACTAGCATAATGATAATTCAGCATTCGTGGTCTGAAGAGCATATTGTTGTTTCAACATTCCATGCTTCATCTATTATTTGAACTTCGGCAGTTCAATTCATAAGACTCATAGTCTTAAGTCAAAGATTGACCACTTACACATGAGATATAAATTCATGTCACATGGGGGATATCACTAGGGTTTTGGTCTGGCGGCCTACAGCACGTGCGATGTGAGGTACATCCACGATGATAGTTGTGGTAAGTCGTGCTGGCAGTTAAAAGGGAAAATGGAAAGTGGACGGTTAATCAACCAAGTCATCCATGCAACGTGGAAGTGGTTTCGACACGATCTCCCACTTCTCCATCTTTCCACTACCTTCAACTATTCCGACTTATAGGAGATTGATGTGCTGTAATAAATAGGTTCTGAAACCTATATTTTGAGAAGACGAACAAGATTCGTAAGCAAACCTACGGACAATCAAGTTATCAAACACTTTCAGAGGATTTCTCCCGTCTACACAGAGAATTCTCTTCACAACAGTTCAACACATCACATCACCTACAGATCAATCTCCATTGATCTCCACACAATCTCAGCTTCCCTCCCTACAGACCGACCCTTCTCCTCCTCTTGTGACCGAATTGAACCTGGAACGACCATTGTCTTGGTTTAAGCCAGGGTCTTACAGATTAGTCTCTCGAACTCAAAGTACTCCCGTGCAGTACATTTTTTTAAAGGTTCAGATGATTCATCACTTCGAGCATCTGCTTCAACAAGCACTTTCCTCCTCCACCACTTTTTATAAGAAAAACCTGTGAGTCATTTTTACCCATAAACAAATTGGCGACCATAGTGGGAGATTAATCTCTCGATGGCAAATCCAATCTCTCGAGATGGTCGGTCGAAGGTCAGATTCAACTGATTCCAATCAAAACTTTTCGAACAGCAATGTTCCTCTTCTCAACACTCATTCTCCTACGGCGGCTAATGGAGAAATCCCAACCTTGACCGAGTTAGCACGAATTCAAGGAATCCATACTAGGAATATGGATCTTATCAAGGAGACAGTAGATAACATACTTGATCTTCTTGTCAGGATAACGGCAGACCTGGGTAACGCCTCTGCACGTGACTTAGGGCTTCCAGCACGGAGGACGAATTTCTCGACAGATGACTCTCCTCAGATGGATGATTTCACCATATGCGAAAAGTCTGTATGCCAAGAAGCCACCTGCTTGATCAAAGATATGTGTGAACTCATACACTTCTCGAAAGATCAACGGGCTAAGGTATTCACCACGCTCAACAAAGTCTCTTCTGAAGTACCGTTGGTCCCTTCACCATCATCGAAAGTCATATAGGTATCTACGATGAGCAACTCTTCAATAAGCAACATTACCTTCTCTTAGGAAGACCGGATGGCGGAAGAAGGACACAACCGGGCTCTATACGTAACTGCACTCATCAATGACTTTGAGTTTAAACGAGCTCTCATCGACTCAGGCGCTGCTGCCAATGTTGTTCCTCTCAAAACCCTAAAGGCGGCCAAATTCCAACAATACAACATTGTCCGTCAACCGATCGTGATGACCGATTTTGAAGGAAACAAGACCAGTTAATATGGGTACACGTATTTAGACCTGAAAGTAGGACCAATCTACTCGACGGTCAAATTCCATGTGATCGAGAAAGAACCTGATTATCACATGATCATGGGGCACATGTGGCTTCATGACAACAAAGTCGTCCCTTCTACTTATCATCAATGTATGAAGGCTCAACTCAACGATAGTGTCGTTCGTATTTAAGCATCACTATCACCTTATGCTCCTGTCTATGATGCTACATATTTCGAGCCACATGAAGGCATCCCCAATCTTCCCAACAAAATATACAGCACACCGCTTCCTAGTTGGACGTTAATTGAGGAAATTGATCCGCCATCAACTTCAACACCAGGAAGGAAAGAGGTACCCTCAAAGCAATTAGTTTCAATAAAGAGAGGACGCAAATTCAGGACCAACCATGACACAGAAGGGAAAATCATCTATTATCGCCAAGATTAGCAATCAGCAGGGGAGACTAGTGGAAGATCTCCCCGCCCAGAAAGATGCTACCATCTCGAAGAGTCGTGTGAAGAAATCCAGGATGCTCCACGACAATTTCAAGACGGCACCGATTCCACAACTGATGTTCTCGAAACAATCAATATCGGAACAGACGAAAGACCTAGGCCCATCTTGATTAGCTCAACTATGTCACTAGAGGAACGAGAAGGGTTGGTCAGTTTGCTGAAGGAATATCAGGATATATTCGCTTGGACATATGAAGAAATGCCAGGTCTAGATGAAAAGTTAGTCACTCATCATCTTCATGTTACCGCTAGGTCCAATCCTGTCAAGCAACAGCCTAGGCAATTCCGATATGACATCGAGGAGCAGATCAAGGTTGAAATTCAGAAACTATTGGTCGTGGTTCATCAAACCTATTCAACACCCAACCTGACTAGCTAATGTGGTTCTTGTCAAAAAGAAGAACGTTCAGATTAGATACTGTGTAGACTTCAGAAACCTAAACAGGTGTTGTCCCAAAGATGATTTTCCTTTACCCAATATTGATATGCTCGTTGATGTGACTAGTGGTCACGGGATGTTCTCATTCATGGATGGATACAGCGGCTACAACCAAATCAAGATGTATGAGCACGATTCCAGCAAGACAGCGTTCCATACTCCCATTGGAAATTTCTACTACACAGTAATGCCCTTCGGTTTGAAGAATGCATGAGCCACTTATCAACGAGCCATGACTACGATCTTCCACGACATGATGAACAAACAAGTGGAGGATTATGTCGATGATGTTGTTGTCAAATCAAGAACCCGAGAAACACACCTGGAAGTTCTACGGCAAGTCTTTGAATGGTGCAGAGACTACAAGTTGAGAATGAATCCACTGAAATGCGCCTTCGGAGTGTCTTCCGGAAAATTCTTAGGATTCCAAGTGACAGAAGAAGGAATTAAAGTCGACCCCAGCAAAACACAAGCTAGAACCACGATGCCCCCACCACGAACAGTGAAAGAACTTCAGAGCTTCATGGGCAAGGTAAATTATATACGGCGTTTCATTCCTGGATTAGCTCAACTCATTGATTCGTTCACTACGATACTAAAGAAATGAGCAAGCTTTATCTGGACATCCACTCAGCAAGATGCTTTCCAGAAGATACAACAAATATTATTATCACCAGCTGTTATGAAATCTCCTGTGCAAGGACGACCACTGTTCCTTTACACCGCATCTAATGAGGTCGCTGTTGGAGCACTCCTTGCTCAAGAGGATGATAAGGGTATTGAACGCCCAATTTACTATTTCAGCCGTACGCTGAGGGATACAGAACTTAGATATCCCAAAGCCGAAAGAGCCTGCCTAGCAGTAGTCCATGCCATCCAGAAATTCAGACACTACTTGCTATCGAACAGAGTTATACTGGTCGCTAAGGCTGATCCGATTAAATTCCTACTATCCAAGCCTGCTCTTATAGGAAGACCTGCGAAGTGGTTGCTCCAGATGTCAGAATTTGACATAGCATGTGTCTCTCCCAAAGCAATCAAAGGCCAAGCAGTCGCAGACCTACTCGCAGCCTTTCCAGGAGAAGATGTTACCATGATACATGAAGATATACCTGGGGAATTTCCAGAAATTTCAGTCATCAGAGAAGAGACGTGGCTGATGTACTTCGATGGATCGGCTACACTTAGCAATGATACTGGAGGAGCGGGCGTGGTTTTGGTGTCTCCAGTCGGTGAAGTATTTTCACACTCGTTCAAACTGGACTTCCAGTGTACCAATAACTCAGCTGAATATGAAGCTTTCTTATTAGGATTGTCACTGGAAAAGCAAGCAAGAGCTACACATCTGGAAATAAGAGGTGATTGGAAATTGTTGGTCAATCAGATGAACGGTATATACTCTCTCAAAGAAGTATCTCTTGCCCCCTTCAAGGCCGAGGCACAAAAGTTGGCACATTTTGTTGATGCCATAATCATCCACACCAGCCGCACTAATAACAGGGATGCTGATTGTCTGGCAACTCTTGCCATGAAGTTGCAGTTTGAGGGTTCAGAGAAAACTATATCGGTGCAGAGACGATCAGTATCATCCACATGGATCATGCAAGGTGAAGATGTCAAGATAAATGATTGGAGGACACCCATCATCCGTAAATTGAGTTGTTCACTTCCAGAAGGAAACATCAGTCTCAAGAAGTTAAAAGACTTCTTCTTGCTTCTTGGAGCACTTTATTATCGCAATCCAGACAGTTCACTATCGCGATGCCTTGGAGATGATGAAGCGCAACAACAACTCAGTCGCATCCACGATGAGGTATGTGGACAAATACTGATAATAACCCTCTACAGGCGACTCCAGCGCCTCGGGTATTATTGGCCTACCATGGAGACACAAGCTAGATTGCTGCAAGGATCATGCTCTAATTGTCAGTTGCCACCACATCAACTCGAAGCGCTGACCGTTCACCATACTGGGGACTTGAGAGAACCCTACATCAAATAACTTTGTGATAATAATCTACCCGCAGAAAAGAAAGAAGCAGTTCGGTTAACCCAGAAATCTAAGAGGTTCGTCTTTCATGACGGGATTCTGTATCGCAAAAGCTTTGGGGGAAATATACTGAGGTGCCTGTCAGAACACGAAATCCCAGTGGTCCTAAAAGAGATGCATGATGGGGAGCATCAAGGGAAAAGGAAATTATTTCTCCAGATCCATGAGAAATATTATTGGCCGACCATGGAAGATGACGCAACCACCTATATTCAGAAACGCCATCAATGCCAAGTCCACGGTAATCTCATACACACCCCTTGCCTTCCATTACATTCAGTAAGCAGTCTATGGCCATTCTACAGCTGGGGACTGGACATTATTCGCAAAATTAACCTTGCATCATCAAAACAATACAAGTATATTATCACCGCAACTGAGTACTTCACCAAGTGGGTTGAAGCTATCCCTCTTCGCAGCACTACTGGCATCACCATCGCGACATTCATCAAAGAATATATCACATGCAGATTTGGTGTTCCTAAACATATCATTACAGATAATGGTACCTTTTGCAAACAAAAATGTAACCGAGTTACTCCAATAGTATGGCGTTAAGCATATTTTCTCCATACCGTACTATCCACAAGGGAATGGGCAAGCAATAAGTACTAATAAGACCTTGATTCGGATTCTTAGCCGAACGGTGCATGATAATCCAAGGACCTGGCATGAGCAATTACCTATGGCGTTGTGGGCATACCGGATCGCGCCAAGAAGTTCGACTGGAACTTCTCCTTACTCCCTTGTATACGGTGCATATGCTGTCCTCCCAGCCGAAATCAAAGTTCCCTCAGCAAGGATTGGAGTGGCTAGTGGGGTACAGTGGGATGAAGATGAAGTATCAAACACCAAAGTTGCTGACCTATATATGCTTAAATCAAGAAGGTCCAAGGTCGAGAAATATGTAGAAGCGTACAGACGGAGGGTTTCTATAGCATACGACAAGACGGTAAAACCTAAAACTTTTCAAATAGGAGATCTAGTACTGAAAACTGCAAAACATATTCATCAAGACATGTCCGCTCCAAAATTTGCACCTAAATGGGAAGGTCCCTACGTGATCATCAAAGCCGCACCTAGCGGCTACTACAAAATCCTTGCAGTCAAAGGAGGCATTGAAGGAACTAAAATCAATGGCAAGTGGCTCAAAGCATATTATGCCTAACCATAGGATGATAATCTAGCATGTAATTTCATTTCTCCAAAAGTAGTTCTTTAAATGTTCTACCATTCATTCCAAAAGCAAACTGATTGCAGCAATCTAAAAAAGAAGAAGAGAGAGTTTCATCAAATCAAACCTTACTCAAGAAAACATTCTGAAATATAGAAAAAACCAAAACTCTCTAGAATAGCCAATCCAACAGTAAATAGTTCCTGCTGTACACCATCTCGAGCCTCTTTTGATAATTCTCCGTCTTGATCCTCAAGTCCTGAATCGCCTTGTACACCCTCACGGATTCCATAGCCAGAGCCTTTTCTTCTTCTGTAATGGTGTTTGCAGAGGAGACTATATTAGCCGCAATGGCCGCTTTATCTATCTTGATGATCTCGAGACGACGGCGAATCCAGCCGATATTAAATCGGAGAGCTTCACAACTGGAAATCATATCATCCCACCGGTACAGCTCCTTGTTGCTGACATCATGAAGATTCTTCTTTTCCATTTCTTCGATTACGGGCAACAATCCAGCTACAGCAGTCACTAGTAGCTGTGGATAGCTTTTCCATACTTCTGAAGTGGCGATGTGACCATACGTCTTCCAGATCTTGGTATACATGGCAGCATGGCGTTTTGGGATAATGAATCCACCCACATCTTGGTGATCACAACATGAGTTTTTCAGGAGAAGATTAAAAGAAAGTCCGGCAGCTGGATATTCATGAATAGAAATTCCCAATTCGACCTCGGCGGGATTGACCGGTGGATTGGTGGAAGTCTCATCATCGGTGACCGTTTTGTCATCACCAGAATCAACTCTTTCGTTCTGATTCTCCTTAGTATCAACACAGATATCTACCTGTCACATCAAAAGAATAGTCAGTACTCGACATAAACTCTTGAAAAATGATTAAAAAAAAAGGGGATAATTACCGCTGTAGCTCTGTCATCTTGATCAACAACCATTGAGGTAGAGGCAAAATGAGCAGGAGCTTTAATGGTCTGCTTGGGTCTCAGATTATAAGGAGAAGAAGAAGAAAGACGATCTACTTGCTCTACCTGCAAATAATTTATCATATATCAACTGCGCAAGGATATACCAGAAGAAAGAAGTATTTCTTACCAATTTAGGTCCGTTTCTGTGCTTGGAAAGAGATCTGAGGGAAGATGCACTACTGTCAGAAATATTGTGATGAGTATGAATGAAGCTCCAAACCTTTGCTGAAAATGGCGGAGTCAGAGGAGAATGGAACAAGAAACGCGCAACCCTAAAGTTGAAAGCTATATGTTAATCCTCTAAGAGAAATCGGTTACGCTTTTATTGGGATTTGGTATTTCAAATGAAGATTATGCGGACAATGGGGACTGGCATAGTCAACCGTGATTACTCAATAGTGCATTTCTAACACGTGGATATTTGTTATCTCTGCTATCTTATAGATGATTCGGGTCATCGTCCAAGACAGTTTGGAAGATTTGAACGTTCAACCACAACCCTGTCAGCAGTTGTTTACGCTGTCCTGCACAAAGTATCAAATTGGGAGTGATCGGCGAAGAATCAAAGCACGAGTCATATGCATTCTCTTCGTATGGGTGTTGTTTACAACATATCCAAAATTCAAGCTCATCGGATGAACGAACTAAGAGCGATGAATCGAACATTGGACATCGTCACTGCAGAAACTTTCCCAGAATTCTCCTGGCACTTCTATGTTCGCTGATTTGAGCCTATAAACGAGTTGAAAACTCAACAATCTTCTTTAAAATTGATGGGAAATTGTCTGGGCATGAAAAAGTTGGGGTAGACCGTCAAAAACTGACATCGGATGAAGTTTTTACAACGTTTCTACCGAGGATACTATTTCTGGATTTTTTCAAAACGATAAGACTCTTGCTACGCATACGGGTTATTCATGGATTCAACTACTCAATTCATAAGAAGAGTATAATGAAACAAGCAATTGGGTAATTATCATTCAAAAAGAGTCTACTCGGAACAATAGAAGAATTACTGGAACGATAAAACAGAATCTACAAAACTACGAAAAATATAGTATGCTCATATCAAGCAAGAGGATCAGTCGTCAGATTCATCACTATCCTCACACTCATCATTAATTTCCTCCTCAGGGTCTTCTTATGGATCGGAATCCGAGCCTTCTTCCGGGTCTTCTTCCAGGCGATCATCTGGATCATTGTAAATCATATCTGAATATTCGTCTTCTTTTTGTTCGTCTTCGAGATCCGCTGCTACGAGTAGTTCGGACTTCACATCAACAGAATATAGTTCGACTTCACGATCAGCAGACTTCCATTCAAAGGAATAGCTCATTGCATCGGAGTCCAATGCGGCGCCCTCAATATGAGCATGTTGCTCCTCCTCAGCTTCAATTCTTTTTTGTTCAAAACGGCGACGTTTTTGCTGAAACTCAGCAAGTTTTTCATCCTCGGCTTTCCTCCTTTGAATAATTTAATTGCTCCCTAATTCTTCTTCTTTCGAGATCGAGTCTAAAAAGGTGTGGGTACGACGGCGTACAATTCCCAGGCGATAGAGAGGCGTGTCTTTTATCAATCTTTCCAATCTGTCGAAACAGATCTACAAATCAGGATATGCATCCCCGAAAGTTTTCATCCTTACTGTGGCCTTAAATACCTTATGGATTGGTTCCTTTACAAAGCCGGTATCATGATTGGGAGGCGTCATGATCTGTTACAAGGAAGATGAGAACGAATATTTGAAATCAATGGTAGAATCAGGTAATCTTTCGGAACAAGAAATATTGAAGTGAAACGGGTATCACATCTTTCAATGCTTTGGTCGATAACCAGTGGTGATGGCACAAGAGTTGCTGCTGCAAGGATCTCCTCTTTGCTATACCAAAGTCGATTAAAGCACCTACGAAGACGTTTGAAACACCGAAAGTCAAAAATATGGTATTTTGACCTAAAACTTCAATAATTTGTGAAAAATACTAAAATAATTTTTCTTTCCATGGATTAAGCATCATGTTGCAGAGAAGAGGAAAACAAAACAGGAAATAAAAAAAAAAAAAAAAAAAAAAAACCAAAGCTTGGTCGGTGTCGGCGCTGGAAGTTGGCCGGCCGGCGAGATTTTCCGGCAAAGTTTGCTTCCGACGGACGAATAGAAGAAGAAGAGATTGAGGTGCTTCTGCTGCTGGTCGGTGGTGGTGATGAGAGAAAGTGAAGTAATTAAAAGGGTTTTTACCCCTTTTATATATATTATTAGGGTTTTTCTAATTTCTGTCAAATTATGACTCCTTTTTCAAGCAACGCCTGTGCCGTGCACGGGTCAACATGGTCCTTCTTCTACCACCAAAATCAGCATACCTTATCATTTTATGCTCTACAAAGATGCGTACAAGGGCTCCTACGACTGACTATCACTCCTTCAACGACCAATCGGCATAGTTGGAGCATTATTGGATCGGGAATCCTGCTAATATCTAACAACTGAGCTTATTTATTCATTTTGCTTATGTAAATAAAAACACCATCTATATGCATACTGCGGAACATGACTGTCCCACACTAAGAAGGGGACTTAATGTTGATGGTGGATTTTTGACGAAGGTCATATTCGTAAAATCACATCGGAAACCATGTATTTCTGATCAGTATTAGAATCATAAGAAATTTGTATCTTCACAAATAGGTGAATCGTAGTTCTGTAATATCATGGCGGTAATAATATATAATAGCAATATTAGGGTTTCCGAAGAAGAACTTTCAATATTCCATGCATTTCGTTATTAAAAGCTGAAAGATTCGGCACACTTTATTTAAATTCAGAATTCATTCCTGGTGTCTGAATTAACCCAGAATAATATATGATGCTGATCACATCATATCTGAACGCTCCTAGACATATTATATGCTAGTATAGAGCAATGAATTAATTAAATCTAGTCGCAGTATTCATCGGATTGAATTCCTAGAAATTATGTATTGATTAGGCCCGAAATATTCATCTACTCAGGATCCATGGCTTTCCTTAGTCGAATTCCATGGAAAGTAATGGATATTTACCTTTCGGGCATTTGGGGCACCCCAAGTAAGCCCCGAGCAAGAGGCATGGATGTATTTATTGATAATGCTAAAAGGAGCATTCATGAAAGAACTAGGATTGGAAATCTGATTAAAGAAGGAAAGGGAATAGATAAAATAATAATAAAATAATAAAAGAACCGTGAGGGTGGGCCCATATGGCTATCCGGACGGCCATGCCTCCGGTTCTAGTTGGTCCTCCCCTCTTTTCCTTATTTTATTATAATAATAATAATAATATTATTATTAGGGTTTTGCTCTTTCAAGGATTCCTCTTTCGATCAAAACTCATGAAACTTCCATATTTTTCCATGAACCATGTGGTTAGCAAAGCAAGTGGTCCCGCAACCATGACTTGTTCTCTTACCACCATGAAAAATATTTAAAAAATATTATTTTAATATATTTAATAGTGGTACTTCTACCACTATTAAGAGTTTCAGTTAAACTCAAATTCTTCATACAAGGATGAAATAATGCCCAATGGACCATCAGAAAATACCAAAATTCCCAGAATTGGCCCGTGAAGAGCATGGCAACATAGGAACGCCACCATGACCAGTCATGGCCATCCCTTAGGCTTGCAAAAGCCGGTCCCACCTCTTTTGATGATTTTTAACCTAATTAATCATCCATAGTTCATTTTTGGATCAAAATCCTTTCTGCAACTGGGAATGATGATCCACTCACCATCAGCTGGTCCCACGACCACCAAGGGTCAGTTTTACACCTCTTGGTCAGTCCACCCTCTCTCCGTGACTAGGTTCTATTACCTATTGCTCAGTCAAGCACAAATTAACAATGATTAACCAACCATTAATCATCCTTTCACCAACTTCCCTGTAAAGGAGTTTAGTAAATGCTCGGTCTAGCATCCAGATGTCACATGGTCGGTCCATCACTCACTCATAGAGCGGTCCCTCTCTCACCCATTGGTTGACTCTCAGTCGAGCATCCATTGATCATCTACTGATCATAATTAGGGTTTTGAACTGAATGCTCTGTCTAGCATAATTCTGAACATGTTCAAACACCAATATTCTAACATTGATTCAACAATCAATATTTTAATTAATTAATTAAATAATATTTGGTTAATATTTTTAATTAATATTTATTTGGTCTTGCTACCAATTATTCATGGATCTAGTAGTATTTGCTCTGACTAATAATACTTGCTCTAATTATCAATGCCCCATCTGGCAAAAACCCTAATTGCTTCAACAAGCAGTGGGTCACGGTTAACAAGGTTCAGAACCACCAATATTGATTCAACTATCAATATTTAATTGCTTAGAGCAATATTCCTCATATTGATTCAACTATCAATATTCGAGTTGCAGTGTTTCTCATATTGATTCAGCTACCAGTATTTCATTGGTTCATCAACCAACATTTGGTTCGTCTGTCATCATTATTTTAATATTATAATCTCTCCTCGTCATTTGACTGACTCATGACACATGGATTGAGAAATACCTTTTTATAATTATTCAACAATGATTATTTTTTATAAGTGCTCAGTGTGCCAACATAATGGTTTATGATCGATCCAGCAATCTCATAAAACCATTACTAAGTCATTTGACTATCATTCCTACTTCAACTAGCATAATGATAATTCAGCATTCATGGTCTGTAGAGCATGTTGTTGTTTCAACATCCCATGCTTCATCTATTATTTGAACTTCGGCAGTTCAATTCATAAGAATCATAGTCTTAGGTCAAAGATTGACCACTTACACATGAGACATCAATTCATGTCACATGGGAGATATCACTAGGGTTTAGGTCTGGCGGCCTACAACACGTGTGATGTGAGGTACATCCACGATGAGAGTTGTGGTAAGTCGTGCTGGCAGTTAAAAGGGAAAATGGAAAGTGGACGGTTAATCAACCAAGTCATCCATGCAACGTGGAAGTGGTTTCGACATGATCTCCCACTTCTCAATCTTTCACTATCTTCAACTGTCACGACTTACAGGAGATTGATGTGCTGCAATAAATAGATTCTGAAACCTATGTTTTGAGAAGACGAACAAGATTCGTAAGCAAACCTACGAACAGTCAAGTTATCAAACACTTTCAGAGGATTTCTCCCATCTACACAGAGAATTCTCTTCACAGCAGTTCAACACATCACATCACCTACAGATCAATCTACATTGATCTCCACAAAATCTCAGCTTCCCTCCCTACAGACCGACCCTTCTCCTCCTCTTATGACGGAATTGAACCTGGAACGGCCATTGTCTTTGTTTAGGCCAGGGTCTTACATATTAGTCTCTCGAACTCAAAGTACTCCCGTGCAGTACATTTTGTTTAAAGGTTAAGACAATTCATCACTTAGAGCAGCTGCTTCAACGAGCTAGCACTTGCCTCCTCTACCACTTTTTACCAGAAAAACCTGTGAGTCATATGCAATGAATAGCCGGACCAACCTACCTTCCCTTTCGATTTACAAAACAAGTTCATGAATGTACTTCCTTTAAACAAATGTAAAACATTGTTTCCTATGATGAAATCTTCACCATAACCCATTCACATAATCATAACAGTATATACAAGATTATGTCGATGTCATTTTTACGAAGTTCAAAATATAAGCGTTACATTTCGTAGTCTAATTCCATAATACTATGATCATACAAATATGACCATGTCACATCACTAGAGTATTATACAATATGTACAGTATATACAGCTTCGCAGTTATGTTTTCAATATAACACGACTTGAAAGATACGTTAGGAATGAAATAGTTCAAGTCAATATTTCTAACCTCAAGTGGAAGGATGATGTCGTCATTGTAGTTCGTTACTTCTTCACATTCTTCAGGTCTTCAGAGTAATACTTGTATGTCTCAACATTCCTAGACTTTCTAGTCTAACCTAAACGAATTTGACTCTAGTATTTACTCAAGCGACTTTAGATGAGTTTTGATACTAAAATATGACAACCAAACTTGACATACCAACGCTTGGTGAGTTCAACCGAGCTATGCTTTAACATGTTCAAATTTCTCATTATGTCGACATCTGAAACTTTCCTATTTTGCAAACCCAATTTCCAAATCACACAAACCCTAAAGTGTACATGACTTATAAAAATCGTTTTTGCCTATTGGGACCGGTTCTACCATGATACCTAAAGCAAGTTAGGATCGGTTCTACCTTGACTCCCAATATAGATAGGGATCCGTTTTATCTTGATTCCAAACATAAGCTAGGATTGGTTCTACATTGATTCCCTATATAGGTTAGGATCGGTCTATACTTAAGATCTTCAATGAAAACCGAGACCGTAATCCTTTTGATATGAAATAAGTCCATACCCTACTTCCTTAAACTTATGTAATTAAACATATTTTTCTAGGTATGAAATCAAACTTATGTTCACTACGCAATCTAGTAACGAGTTACAAAGATTATGTTGATATCGCAATTACGAAGTCCAAAAGATAAGCATTATACTTCGTAAATCAATATACCAATATAAAGAACTTATCACTATTGATATATTGTTCCTTGACACTTTGATCACAATATGATGATTAGATCTATTATAATAGAGTTCACATATATAACCTCACATGTTATGTTTTCAATCATAAACGACTTGAAATCTAACGATATAAAATGGAAACAAGTCAAGTCATGTATTACTAACCTAAAGTGGAAGTATGATGTTATCGTCGCTGTCGATATGTCTTCGGAATCTTTAGGTCTTCAGAGTAATACTTGTATGTCTCAACATTTATGGAATTTCTAGTCTAACCTGACGAAGTTGACATTAGTAATCTAATCAAGCGACTTATGAGTTTTGATACTAAAAAATGATAATCAACCTTGACATATCAACGTTTGGTTTAGGCTTGTCCTGTTCGATTTTGATTTTAGAACCTAAAGAGAAAGTACCACAGCGGTGCATTTGTTTTTCCTAGAAGTAATTTTTAGATATTAACAATTGGCAACCACAGACGGAGATCAACCTCTCGGCCACTGATCAGATTCTTCAACCATCTGAAAATCAATTCTTCAGCCACCTAAAAACATGGTAGATATTAGAGTTGGTGCAAGAATCAATCCTAGTTCCAGTAACATCAACGGTGGGGATTTTGAAAACGTTCTTCAGAACACCGTCCCTGCAAACAACGCTACTCTTATTACCACTACTGTTGCTGAAGATGTCATGAATACCGAAGGCGTAAAAAACGAGAAAGCATTTCCGAGCGTAGCTGATTTGATGCAGAGGCAGGAAGATCTAATTTTAAACACAAGCAAACATGGTTATTACCAAAGCATAAATTCTTTTATGTCTCAAAACTCTAACGGCGCAATTGACTCCAGAGCAGCGTCAATCTCAGAAGGATGCAAACACAAAACGCCTGTAAACCTACTGCTGGAGACGACACATCAAAGGATGGCTATCGAGGAGATGACGAAATCAGCTTCATCGTACTAGAAAAGACTCAGCAACCGAATTTCATCACCCGTGAAGACTTTGAAAAACTCATGCAGAATCAAGGAAAAGAAGGTTTGACTTCATTCCAACAACACCAACCGCCATACCGGAGGAGATCCGGAAAACCGCTACACCGAAAGATACATGTCTTCCACATTTTCCCAATATGATGGAACGGGTAACGCTCGAGAAAATATCTCTCAATTTCTGGAATCATCAGGAGATTACGAGCATCACCGGACGATGTGTGACGGACCGGAAAATCATGTCTAGCATGTCAGGCGCGTAGGACATAACTTCCCCGATACGCCATGATGATGCTACTTATCGAGCCTAAAAACTAGGAAAATACGCTTTCATTTGCCCTTGCAAGCATGTCCGTGGAGCATGATGCAGCTAACTTAGCTTCTACACTGATCCAACTTACCCTTGTTCTGCGAAGGTGTTAGAGCATAGCTCGGTTGAACTCACCAAGCGTTGGTATGTCAAGTTTGGTTGTCATATTTTAGTAACTCAAAACTCATCTAAAGTCGCTTGATTATATACTAGAGTCAACTTCGTTTAGGATAGACTAGAAAGTCTAGGAATGTTGAGACATACAAGTATTACTACGAAGACCTGAAGAATGTGAAGAAGAAGCGAACTACAACGATAACATCATCTTTCCTCTTAAGGTTAGTAATATTGACTTGAACTGTTTCATTCCTAACGTAGCTTTCAAATCGTGCTATATTGAAAACATAACTGCGAAGCTATATATATTGTACATATTGTATGATACTCTAGTGATGTGACATGGTCATATTTGTATGATCATAGTATTAGGGAATTAGACTACGAAGTATAATGCTTATCTTTTGAACTTCGTAGATATGACATCGACATAATCTTGTATATACTGTTATGATAATGTGAATGGGTCATGGTGAATATTTCATCCTAGGAAACAATGTTTTACATCTGTTTAAAGGAAGTATATTCATGAACTTGTTTTATGAATCGAAAGGGAAATCGCTAGGCTTATTGGTATGGCTATTCATTGCAAATCTTTGGATTACCAATATGTGTGAGATGGTAGAACGATCGTAGCTTTATTATGTATCTTGGTATAACTAATCACAATGCCTGACTTATGATTTGGTATGACTAGTTTTTATTAATTAGTGTAACCGATCCTAAGTAATCACCATAAGATAGTAATTGGTGTGACCGATCATCATAGAGTGTTGTGTAATCGATCCTTGTAATTGGTATAACTGGTCCTGGTAATTGGTGTAACCGATCCCGGTAACTTGTGTGACCCATCACAATCAATACCATGACTATATGGTAACCGGTCATAGTAATTGATGTAACCGATCCTGGTAACTGATGTAACCGGTCCTGGTAACTTGTGTGACCGATCACAAGTTTTTCCATATTAAGGTATAACTGATCCTAGTGATTGGTAGAATCGATTGAACCCATGTATGTGACTTCATATTTGATCAATCACATAGTAGTTTTGGAATACAGGTGAACCAATTCTAAACTTGTTTGGAAGTGTGGTATAACCGATTCCAATAATGTAAATCCATGTATATATGAGTAGGGATTTACAGTGAAAAGATGTCAACATACTTTGAACACATACAGTAACTCTTATCATTTATCGTTCAAATATATTCCTTAGTACTCAAGGAGATCATGTGCCGAAATAAATTGAGAATCTTTTAATTAAAGTTTTTTGTTTTATATGCTTTAATTACTAGCAATTAAATGCATATCTCTAGAGAATAAAAAATCAGTAATGTGCATTTACTAATTGGAGATTTTCTATTGAGAGATTTCAGAAATTTTGGACAAGCATTTATTGGAATTAGGAAAACCGAATATTGTTATTCATTGCATATCTTGAGAATATTTTCGGTTTTGGAAATTCCTTGGTGTCCAAATATCCTTGGTCTATAAATACCTAAGTTTGCATTTCTAGCAAACTATCCTAAAATCCATACAAACTTCATATTTTTGTTATTTCTGGTGGAGCCGTCTAATCGGAGAGGAAAGTATCATAATTAGGTGAAATCTCTTACGACCGCTCGTTTAAAGACTTATGTGGGATCAAGAAGCTCTACGAGTACTGTTGGTGGGAAACTAGATAATTACAGTGTTATTAGTTTTCGATTGATTTGATTGACTAAAGGTTGTTGAAACTATGATTGCACCTAGTTTGTTTATTCTTGAGAATCTTCTCTTCTGATATAAGATTCACTCAAACTAGATCGAAGTATCGACGGGATCTTTAGAACTGTTTGTAGATCTAAAGACATCTTGTGATAATCCATTATTAATAGACTCCGTTCTGTGTGTGATTGATCACAAGAGATTCAAGTGGTGTTGTGCAGGTGTTTATTGAAGATTAAAGAAGATTTGAAGAGGAAGAAAATTTATTATTAGTTCTCATATCTTTGGGTGTGCACAAACCTTGATCGGCTGGGATCCAACTAGAATCAGATTTATTCGATTAATTAGTTGCGTGAGATCAGCATTCTCAATATATTTTTCTTTGAGATTTATTTGGATTGAGTGCGAATCTAAACTTGACTACTTGGGTAGTTATTGGATAGATTGATCTAACTAGGCAAAGGAGTTTATTAGATTAAACGGAAGAGCCTTTGCGTATGACTTGAGATATCTTTATCTTGAAAGAATCGAAAGAGTTGTTACCAAACAGGTTTGTTGTTCCTTTACTGTTTGGAATACGATCCAAAGGAATTGTTCCAGTACGTGCACTCATAGAAGTCGGAAGCGCAGGGATACTGAGGAAACTAAGTGAACTAGGGGTAGTTGCTTGGTCTCAACTATACGAAGTTGGTTTAGATTTTATATAACGGCTTAATTTTAAGAGTATTCGATTCTGGACTAGGTCTCAGGGTTTTTCAGCATTTGCAGTTTCCTCGTTAACAAAATTTTGTTGTGTCTTTTACTTTTTTATTTTCGCAATTATAATTGTTTTATTATGATAAAAAGTAAAAAACACAAACGTTAACTCCGTTATACTTGATACTTGATAATAGGTTAAGTCAGAATCTATTATCAAGTATCATACTTCGTTGTTGTATTATCTCGATCTTGTATCCATAGTCAATTACACAAGTTATCTTGTTGTCGTATTGTCTCGATCTTGTATCCATAGACAATCACACGAAGTGTGAATACCGATTTTTTGCATTGTCTCGACTTTGTCCATAGACGATCACCTTCGGTAAGAGGACTTATAGGTGGATAAATAAAAGATTGTGGTGTATTTGGGTACCCTCGTCTTTTCAAAAGGGTTTAAATCCATAGAGGCTGATGCCGATGCATTTCATGCATCACTGGCCTTAGAGTCTTTTCTAGGCATAGAACATTCCTTGAAACTTGCGCATAGGCCATTATAGGCCTATTTCCAACTCCTTACTTAGCTTATGCATTGCTGAAAGCGTGCACTTGTCTTTCTCGTGCCAAGGTTGCATCAATCAGGCTCATGCCGCATTTTTCTTAGGCTTATGCAAGCTCCGCTAACTTGCATTTGATGTAACTTACTTTCAAGGTCATGCCCAATGCGCCATTGGTACATGTCTATGTCGAACGCCTTGATAATAAGTATGAGCATCCAAGGAATGGAATGCAACTTGCCTCATCAAGTTTGGCCACAATCATCTCTTGTATCGCAATAACGAGCCAGATAACATGAGAGGCCAATATGCCATAATCATCTCGCAATTAGATGATATGAGCGAAAAAGTGCTGGACCGGCAATGATGCAACTCATTGCGGATGCCTACGTACCCTTACCTACTCTAAAGGGATCAAGCATTGCCCGTATTTCATCCTCGAAGGGACATCAACTTAAGCCAAATCGTTTGCAAGGCCGTGGCGAAGCAATAATGGTAATGGCCTAGTCCGTGTACGCCATTCCGTCAAAATACACAAAGGTTGCGGATTACTGAGTCCTTAGCATGACATAGTAATGCCCATGCTTAATATGCTCCATTGGCAAGGCTGCGCAGCTATAAATGACGCCTAAGCATCATTTATTTTCTTCCGGCTAAGCTATGAAGTTTACTTGGTGCATAGTCCGCATACGCACCTTCAACCAACTACCCATCCCTATATATGTCTTAAGGACATTTTTACAACTTAAACCGGGGGACCACTTTTACATTCACCAAGTACCATTTTTGAGGTGCTTGCTTCACTATTCATGGCCGTTGCCATGTACTTCTGAAAAACCGGCAATGATTGCTGAGTTTTCGTTTAGCCCCATAGGCCAACTGCAATATTACGCAATGATCTCTCAGCCAGCTTGCTCTGGCATATTGCACAACTGTTGTGCAATATTGGCTCTAGGACAACAAACTGCATAATGCGCTAAGGTAGCGCTACAACGCTCAAGGCCATCTACCCAACTGACCTAATGCATCATTTGATGCAAGATTGGCCTTTGTCCAATATAGCTAGCAACATGATATTGGTCATTGGCCAATATGCCAAACATAATGCGCAATTTTTGCTCGATATTGGCCTTGGACCAATATGCCTCTTTTCACGCAGCGAAAACTTTGGATGAAGCTTCATCTCAGGCCATAGCGCATCTTTGAGCAATCGCCATGCTAAAAACATGGGGTGTTACACGTTGCAACTTAAAGAGTTCTCCAAGTTGCTTACCGAAAGAGCCTATACCTTGTACAACAACCTCGCACCCGATAGCATCTCCGACTGGTCCCAGATGGTTCCTTTTACCAAAAGTACTTTTTTTTATTTCCGAACAAATCACTCTCTCAGACTTGGGCAGAATGATCCAGCGAGATAACGAGCATCCCAACGACTACATCAAGAGGTTCAGAGTACAAGCCTTGGATTGTCACGACTTGAACGTGACTCAACAACAACTGGTAGATTCATGTATTAACGGTATGATCCCTATCCATCGAGCCTTACTCAAAAATTTGCGCTTTCAAACTTTTCGGAACTCCACGAAGCAGCTAAGAGATCGGCCGACAATGCTTTGGTATTACTCGAAAAAATGAGACCAGTCAAAGACGAGAACCTCGGAGACACTCGCGGAGATAGGTGATTAATTAACAATTAATACTCGGTTCAACCTTTTCATTGGCGTTATTATCAACGAAAGGCCCAAGAGAAAAGTTGCGCCTCAGTAAACCTCGCGAACCAAGCGTCACATGTTTACCTCGACACCTACTCAAAACCCGGCACTGCCAACCCAAGGTTCGCTCAAAGCTCCATGATAGACGCATTTATGTGTCTATTTTAATCTCTATTGTGTATATTTTTAGTACCCATTTTTGTACTAATTTTGG